>JAPYYT010004306.1:0-15536 GCA_030522565.1 Ceratosolen corneri | reverse complement strand
AAATTGTTGAAATTGATATTTACTGATTTGCACATTTAAAAAAATTTGCTTGTATGAAAAATCGTAACAATAGTGATATCCATTCAATCAATATTCAATTAATTAAAAATCTATATTTAATTTGATCTTGATCAGATTTTATTGTTGAAATAATTCTTATTTATAAAAAACAAACCTACGCTACTGATATAGCTTATTTTTTTATGTTATAAATATATTTATTGCATTTTTTTATGAACATTATTTATAAAATTACAGTTCTTGTATAGCATTAATGCAATGAATAAATTTGACTGTTAGCAAAATTAATTATGAAACTCAAAAATTGCACTGTTCAGATATATTTTAAACATTGTGTTTCTTACTAAATGTGTATTTTAGAAACAATCTATTCTTTCAAGTATTGTATTCATTTTACGTAAAGATCTAAGATTATTAATTTATATGTAATTTAAATTAATAAATTCTTTAATACTTTTGAAATAATTATTCAAATAAAGTAATTATTTTTGCGACATGTTTTATGAATTGAGTATCCTAAAAACGTTGGAGAAGTTTATTAATAATTTAAAAAAGATTTTTGGTTCTAAATATCATTAGATTTTTATTTACATAAAAACGTTATTTCACATTAAAATTTATTAATATTTTATTTTAGTAGAGTTGCGCTGAAACGATATCAAATCTATAAATTAATTATATATAAATATTTATGCACATATATTATATTGGTTTATTTTTTGTATGTCCTTTGTTCCTTGTTTATATACATTCAAAAGTAACGAGATCTCAAAGATGTTTAGAGAAAAGAAAACGTAAAATTATAACGAATATGCTGTAGTGATCGAAAACATAAAGTTACCTATTTCCACTCTCGTTGCGCCATTAAAATCCTGTATAAAGGCACGCAAATTTCATTGTACTCTGAAGTATTTTTGACGTTCATTAATTAATCACAAGAAAAAAATGCCCGTAGAATCGGCGGGGCTCAGAGTAGAGAAAAAAATAATGCTCATGCGCCGGGCAATTAACTCTTATGAAATTGCGCTACCGGAAAGAACTCGGACACTCGAAGTGAAAAGCTTGTGCCACGAAGAGTATCGCGAATAATACGAGCATTCCGTTCTCCGCAGATTCCGTCCGATTAAACCGAAGTTGGTCTCGGACAATTAGCATACACAATGAACTACGCCGAGCGAAAAATCCCGAGACAAAGATTTATGATCGTGAAGCATATTGTGCGAAAAATGTGATAGAGCTGTAGCCGCGGCATTTTGAGGTGTTTATTATAATTTGAACACTGGTTAGCACATATCCACCTCTTTCTTTTTGTATTACAATTTATGCAAATTTATTCAACTATTATATTTCTTATTCATGACTATATAAAAAATGAACCTTAAAATGCGAATTATCATCAATAATTTCCCAATAAAGCCTTATACAGCGATAAGCTTAAGATCATTGCCTGTGATGGATTAATTTCTGTTTGTAAAAATAGTATGCTTGAACATTTGTTTCATTGCAACAGAAGTTTAAATTAAAAAATGAAACGATAAGTCTTATTATAGATAAATAATGAAGCCTATTAGTGTATAATTGTACCTGTGCAATAATAGTAATTCGGTGCTAATAACTCAATGTTTATCCATACGTTTCACCTAATTATTATTAAACATAATATTGTTTAACTTTCAAATGCATTAATGCTCTATATATATATATATATATATATATATATATATATAAATCTAATGAAAAATAAATAAAAAGTATTTTTATTCTTAGTCTGCACAGGCTCATAAATATGAAAAGCTGGAATAATTTAAAGTCGATTAATTAATCTCGAAAGCATTTTCACTAAATTGTAAAAGATAGGCGGGCAAACTAAAACTTTGGTCAAATTAAATTTTTCACGAGCCTACATAAATTACGAACTTCGCAGTAAAAATAAGTGTAATAAACGATGTAAGCCTATTCAAATGAAATTCGACGTCTCAAAAAATATCCAGTTTAACGGATAACGTCGATCTGAGAGAAAATGCGGGCCAAGTACTCGGCATCTCGCGGGGGAAAAACGCGGAGACAAGAACCCGGACGCAACCAGTTCGCTCTTGAGTGGCGCTCGATCAAAAGCCGTCCTGAGGGGCGCTGACACGTTCGAGGAGGCAGCCGGGAGTCCACTCCAGAGCCCCGGCCTTTACCTTCGACCGACCGAACTGCCGACGGGGAAGAGCCACTCGTACCCTCTGCCGTCTCGCCCCACCAGATATTTCGCGACGTGTCAACGTGTCACATGGAATTTCTTTCTCCTCTTCAAGCTTGTCTTTATAATTGCACTAGTCGTTCCGACAAGCAACTGCTTTTTTTCACTTCTGTGCACCCGCCGATTTCTTTGCCTCGGTCGTTCTCGTCGAATTTTTATTTTACCCGTCGCTTAGAATAATTCTTTTTGCACGCTAAATCATTTATTTACCGTCATCCAGCGTCATTTGGTAATTGTACAATAGTGGCCTTGGACTATCATTAGTTGAGCTCTTACTTTCTTGGCTTCTATTATTTATTGTATTTAAATATATGCAGGTATGTGAAGTGTTCCAAATGCATCATTAACTGCATATTTACAAGTAAATTGTATTTAATTAATTTAAAATTTCTTCGATTACATATTTGACCATATATTCTACTTTATTTTAATTAGTTAAATGTATATTTTTCGTGTAAATTAAAAATACAAGAAAGTAATCCATTGTATGTACATTAATGCAAATTAATGTTAATATTACTTGCTCGTCTTTCACTTAATTATCCCGATGACATTTTATATATAATATAGAAATATGAGTATCAATATCCTTATATTTATTTTCAATATCGAATGATACAGAATACAATACATAAAGTTATTACTTATGTTATATATGTACATAATATTTGTTTTTGTGTTCTTGTAAATTATGATTACAGAAAATTGTAGATATATGCGAGTTTCAAAGTGAACTATCAATCATCAATAACTTTTTATTCATTGAATATTGAATTTATTATCAAATAATTAATAACTAATCAATATATACTCATTAATAGTTAATAATGAATTTATAATAAAATTGTATTTATGAGATATAATTCTATTAAATATATATATATAAAACGTTCTAAGTATTAAATAATAAAATTTACTTTTAGTGAAAGCTTATATAAGTTAAATACGTTAAACAATATATTATAAATATTAATATCTAATGAAAAGAAATTGCTTTATTAAAATTATTTGAAACTTAATAATTAGCTGATAACAAATCTAATATTTTCTTCATACAAATCATATTCATTTCACTATTTACTAATAATTGATATTGAAAAATCAATTTTTACTTTTCAACTTTATGCAATTACATATAAATGCTAGAAACTTCCGTTTTTGTACCTAGCTATTGATTTCTACTCATTTATTTTAAAATCCCGATTTAAAAATACGTGTTCATACTACGCTACATATATGACGATATATGAAGATTAAGAATTTGTTTTAAATAAAATATAACTGTTAGTAATATTTTTCTTTGAAATTTGATATATATTATAAGAGTTCAATCATAAATTCATAACATTTTTTAACCTATGAATTAATTTCTAATATATTAAATATGAATTGTAAGAAATATAAATAAATATTGTGTATTCTTCAATTGATACACATTAAATTTATATAATATATATATATATATATATATATATAAATATATATAGATTTCAAAAATATGAAAACCTTATTCTGCGCATAAGTATATATTACATTAGCTGGAGAGAAATTAATTGCAATTCACGAAAGTTATTATTTAATATTTATTGCCACTATATATTTATCTTTATAGTGTAAAAGAATAATTTTCGATGTTTTCGTTATTTGGAAGTGACTTGTATTTGAAGTCACTACCGTACAGAATTAAACTCTGAAAATTTATAGTATAACAACTTTATTTGTATTTAAAATTGTTCTCAAATTTTATATCCTTTTCTAGATCTGAAATTGACATTGAGTATCAATTGCTTGATTTAAAGAAATTTTGTAAGAGTCACGATACCAGCCCATCGAATTTCTAGTTAAACACTTACATAATCACAACTAAAATAAACTAGATAAATAGGAAGAATTGAATGCTAACTTTCAACCCAACTATATTCAGGATTTGTTATTTTTTCTTTATCGAATATTCAATGGGATGGAGTAAATTTCCTGACAAAAGTTTGATATTCGTACTCAAATTGGCGTTATTTTTTTGTCAATCAATTTTAATTGTTTTTAATTGTATCTTTTGATAGGATAATTTAATTTTTTGAATAAAGAAATTAAATAAATAAATTGTACAATATTCTATTAAATATTGGAATAGTTTTTGAAAAATTGAATCTAATCACTATAGAGGAAATCAAGAGATTGAATTCTAATGATTTAATTAAAATTACTTTACGTCAATATATATTCTTATTTTTTGTTAAATTATTTAAATATACATAGTTGAAAGAATTAATCAGGTTAATAATTAATTTGTGAAATTTTTCTAAATAGTCTTCATTTTAACGTAAATTGTTATTTAAAAAAATTCATATTAACGAACGAAGAAAATATGATAAGGTATATTAAGCAATGCTCATATTTAAAAAAATGTTAATGATTAATTATAAAAAACTAACTTTGTATTTTCCTATTTTAAGCTACATTTGTTAAATCAAATTTATTCAATGCTTTTCTTTATTCCTAAATTTATTTGATGAACTTTGATAATGAGAATTTAATTTCTGAAATTTATGAGGTTTCATAATTTTTTTCGGACAATTCTAAAATGCTATATTTCATTGTAAAGAAAGTATTGATTAACAAAAATTAATTTTGTTTAAGATTAAGAAAACATACAGTTTAATAATTTTAATATGCCAGTATTATGCAAATATTACAAATATATTTGTATTTAAATTATAAGTATGCTTTATTGACCATATAAAATGTAATTGTTAAGAAACTAAAAGTATAATGTCTTCACTCGGTATTCATGATAATTTTAAATTGGTAACAATCGCACATATCAATTGTCCACATTATTTATAAGTATAATTATTGATAATTTTTTTAATAATGAAATTTACCAATTTATTTGTACGAATTGTCAGAAATTAATTTCAGACTTAACAAATTGTGTAGAATAGAATAATTTGAAAGCGCGAAACGAAATGCGCGTTTGAAATTTTTAAATCCAATAAAAAAAGACTCGCTCAATTTCATAAAAAGTCAAATTTGATTGGTGCAAAATGCGTCAACCAGCGAAAGAATCCATTTAAAATCTTTGAATTCTATATTCTCCCGCAGTCTTCGAAATTATACAGCAAATTATACCTAGTGAATGTTAAGGCGGAGGAGCATAAGAGGAAGGGGACAATCATTGTGCGGTCGCCGACACAAGCGGTCGATGCATCAAATCAACCAGCGCCAATGGCAATAATATAATGCAGAGAAACGGCTCGGCGAGAGAAAATGATGATTTTCCGGAAAAAGCCGTACCGTCTTTGTGATGCGAGCACGTGAAATCGAATTTTCGTTTCGTTTCCTCCTTCTCGTGGCGGCACTTTTTCCTGACAATGTCAAGTCGTAGCCTGACACTTATATGAAGGCAGGCCGGGACGCGCTTTTATGCCCATTTGTCAGACGGGCCTTAAGAGCGTGTTAACGCTGCTGTTTACAAATGAATGAGACACGATGCTTATTATTTTGATATATGACCGATTCCGCTCGAGTTGCGACTTTCCATCTCGTATAGGAAGTTTGATGCTCTTTATTCCCTCTTTCGTTTCGTGCATTCGCGTTTTGTACATTTGAGTACGTACGTAAAATGAAAATGGCTGACTAACAGGATTTGTAAAAAGAATACTTTGTTGATGACTACAATATTTCAGTTCGTGATTTGGAAAATATTTTTTAATCTTTTTTGACACTGTAATTATATGATCTTCCAAGCAATGAATATTCTCAGAATATTTGTTACTTTTTCATACATTGACTCACATTTGCAATATTAATTTGTAAAAATATTTATCGTACGCTCTGTTAATATCTACTATATTTATTTATATCTATATACAATATTTACTTATATATATATATAAACCTGTTAAAATTAATTCTACATTTGAAATATATCAACATCAATATGAAACAGTTATAATTTTAAATCTCAATAAATATTAAATATATTAATGTTAGTATAACATAGTGTAATTTAGTTTTATAGATATTAGTAAAACAAAATGTTCAAAGTTGGGTATATTTAGCGTGATTAGTGTAGTATACAAATATAATTTTTCCATTATTTAAAATTAAAATTATTGTATTGAAACATGCAGTTAATATATTTAATCGTAAAGAAAATTAGTATATACAAAAACAAAAATTTTTCTATACAAATATTTCTCATTATCAAAATAAAAGTATTTATTATTTTGCTTTTATGAAACAAGAACTTGGTTTTTATTTTTACTTTTATGCATTTTATATATATTTTATTTTACATTTATTTTTATTGGGGATTATTGAAGATCATTTGTATTTTTTTAGATTATCATTGAAAATTGAAAAATATTTTTAATTTAAATTCTAAACATGCCCTTAACTTATATAATTAATTAAATACATCTATTAATTAGGTATATGAATAATTTTTAGATAACTAATGTTCTTCTATTTTAGAAATAATTAAATTTATTAGTTAAATTTTCTAAACGAAAAATTTGGACTTCTTCTTTGTAAATATTAGTTCCATTTTGCAATTATACGTCCGTATATGTCATATAGTCTCAATGCTTGATATTTGTATTGAATTTAGATAACTATTTAAATTCAAGGTTTTTAATTATCTAAAAAATTTTCTGATTGAATTATTTTAATTTATTTGTACATTCTAATTATTTTGTCCATTGACTTTAAATTTAATTCAATAGATTGAGTTGAAGTTTGAACTATTTCTTATGAAAAAGAAGATTTGCATTCTAATGTCTGTAATTAAATATTCCAATGAATGTAGGTAAAAAATATTTATTGTTGAAAACATTTATTAGAATAAATTTTTATTTAATTCAAATATATTAATTAACGTTTAAACTATTTAATTTGAATAATTAAATTATTCTTTCGGCGTTTATTAATGTTTCTTAAAAAGTTAATTCAGTCTAATGGTGTAGTTAATAATAATAATAATTAATTTTAATAATTAATAGTTTAATTTATTTAAAGAACTAATAATGTATCATCTTATAATAATATTTGGTTTTATTTATTTAATAAATTATATTGCATTATTTAAAATAAAAATATTTATAAATATATATAAAGAATATAATATAAATACAAAACTTATGTATGTATTAATTGTAAAAAATAAATTCTTTAATTGAAATTCCCATTTGCTAAAATATAAATTGTTACTGTATTTAATTATGATTGCCAGTCAGAAACGTATTATACAAATTTAAAATTTATAAATGTTCAAACAATAGAAAAAGTATAATAAGCCATGTTAATAAATAGACTTCTTATATTAAAGAATTTATTTTAAAGTTGTATTTGTTTTCTTATTACTTGCTGCTTTCTTTTTGGTAGATATACTATAAGAAGTCTGTTTAATTTCCTTCTAATAGAGCGATATTTTTATATACGCCGAGTAACTACTCCTACGAGTCTCATGCAAATAAATTATGAGTATGTACAGTATATAATAAACACAAAGTTTATAAATTTAATGGATGAAAATAAATAGAACTTAATATTATTATCAAATTATACATCAGTAGAATATAAGAATAATATAATAGTGTAATAATATAATAATATAATAATATAATATAATAATATAATATAATAATAAAATAATATAGTAATAATAGAATAACTTTTAATCATATAAAAAGTATTACATTACAACAAATGTATAATATTACTTATATAAATATTTAGCAAAATTTTTAATAAATTTTCGGTATAAAATAAAAATGGAGTATCTAAAAACAAATTCAGAATAATTAAGAGGTTGTATGAAAACAGATGAATGTAAGAAGATAATATTCTTTAAAAATTGTTTAAAATTTATTCGAGTAATTGGAATTGATTATTTGAAATTATTTCAGCAAATTTTAAGTTATCTTAAAAATTCGAATCTTATTGATATAAAGTATTCCAGAATTGTATTTAACAATTTTAAATAAATAACTGTTATAAACAAAAAATCATCATTTAAAAAAGTTTTAATTTTCTGGATACCTCTATTCGTTCGAAATTTATTTTTAATGAAAAGAAAAATATTTTGTTAACTAAATATTTCTTTAAAATACTGTATTAAGAATTATTGAGTATTTAAATTTTTCTTCTAATGGCAGAAATTGAAATTAAAGTTCAAATTTAACTTGAAACATCAGTTATATTCTATTTAAAAAAGAAAAAATAATTAAAACAAAAAATATTTCTGAGTTCTGATGTTTTGACTTAGAACGAGTGTGAAAATTTTTAATGAATCCCTACAGAAACATGCACCATTGTATACGCAATATTGAAAAATGAATTTTGAAAAATTAGTTTTAATTAGTAATCAAATTAAAAAACTTTATTAAAACTACATATTCTGAACTGTATTTGTTACTCTTGACGCATTGATTTTTTGCTGTGTGAAAAACATTACATTACAAGTATTTTAGTGAAAATAGAAGCAGCAATTTGTCTCTTGTAAAATATTATTTAATCCTATTTTATAATCATATTTATATTATCAAAACTTCTTTGCATCTAAATTGTATTTTATAATGCATCACAATTTATGATTTCTTGAGCACTTGTTGTATTGTAAATTTTAGTTATGGAATTATAATAATAAAATATTGTGCTAATTTCATTTTTAATTTTATCAATTCAGTCATAATTACTTGTTATAGCAAAACTACTTCTTTTGTTATTGAGAATTTTTTTCATCATTTTTCTTTACAACTATTTGTAATAATTTTTTAAAGCACTCCTGCCTCCTTAGTAGTATTTATAATAAATGTATATATTTTTAATAGAAATAAAGAATGAACCGTATAATTATACGAAAGAAATTATTAGTTTTAATTAGTGGCTGTTCATGCGCGTAAAGCGTTCCTTCAACGATTGTTAGGGTTTATACATAAAACTATTGTTAATCTGTTCAAATGTAAATTAAAGCAATCTATATTTTTAAATTTATAGCTGAAACAAACTGTTAAGTATGCAATATATTATTAATTAATTATCAAGATAAAGATAGTTTCATACATTAATATGGGTATGTTAAAATTGAAAAAATAAAAGAAATTCGTTATGTTTGATACACTTGTATATATGAATTGAAAAGAACATATTTTCATAGTTTGTAGTTAATCTTAATATTCTATAAAAATGTTATTGATAGATATGGTTAATATAGTTTTTAAAGTCAGAAAAAAATGATATTATTATATGAAAATTGCCAATATCGCATGTTAGAAAATTAATGTAAAATGCATATTTATAATCAAACATTAAACATTAAGGTTACTTAAAGGCAAAATTTACACGGATGCACATATACTTTTTATATTATGTGGTGCTTCGTAGTCTGCCTATCACAGCAATCTTTATTATTATTTAATAATTATTGTAGTATTCGTTATTTAATAATGATTTTAATTGTCGTTGGAAACCTAATTAACACATTGAAACATTTAATTTAATAAATAGCGAATGTTATATAGCGAAAATATGCACGAAAGGACAGGACATAATAGATGTTACAAATGATTCTGTTCTAGAAAACAAATATCTGAAAATTACAGCATGAACCGAGCGCTGTTGAGAATATGCTACTAGGTAAGGTAAAATAGGGACTAATTCATTAAAAGGCAAGGCAACTATCCCCATAAAGCCGTTTGGCAAATCTCTTAACGTCGTCCCATTGGAGTTGCCCACCCCCGGTGTAAGCACGCTATCCCTCGCGGATGCAGTCCAGCATCCTCGCACCTTGCGCCTGGAGTTCATTTCTCATGAATCGATCCACCAGTCACGACCCACTTTCCGACGAGGCAGGTGGTGCGTTGCACCTGTGCTCACCGGATTATCCGACCGATCCAGTCATTGCTGGGGCTCGTGTCCTTGCCGATTGCCAATGTGTTAATTACCAGCGCATGCGACGTGCCTTTGATCTGCATTGTATAGCCGATCCTTTAGCCTAATGATTCCAGATTTTCGCTGCTAGATTTGAGATCGCCGATTTTACGTGATGCACTCGGTCTTCGATTTTGTACATAATGAATTGATGAGAAGAGAGGAGAATGTTAAAATGAGATATACCTGTTCAAATTTCTCCGCTCATCTTTAAATTAACGGATAGCCGTTAACAACTGACTAATTCATACATTATTTCATTGCTACACTAGAGCATACTAATAAGCTACTGTTGATTTAAATCTCTCCATTTCTTAACGTAATTGAAGTACTGCACTTTAATTATTGTTGATTGTAACATATTTATTTCATAATTTCAAAGTAATTGCTAGATTAGTTTTTGTAATTGTGAAACAGTAGTAGTAATCGTTTACAATAAATAATCGTTATTTTAATAAAAATACAAAATTTAAGCACGCAAAACTAAAATAGCGGCAAACGATACCCAATTGCTCAAATCATAAATACTATAAAAGTATTCAGAAGCTGTGTGATCGCGATTTCTTAATCTTCGGTTTCATTCCTTTCTTCATTTCTCTTGGCCTAGGAAATTGCCTGTGGACGGCTTAAGCTCACAAACTGAAAAATCGATCAAGCGTGTCATCATCAAGGATGGATCGTTGCCGGACAGCGGACTCACGTCTCTAATGCACGAATGGGGAAGGTGCAGCCGGTGCCGGTAAAAAATAGACGATTCCTTTCGTAATTAATCCAGACTTGGCTTTTGGGTGGGGAGGGTGGGGGGGGCTCTTGACCTCAAATGGCTTTACACAGGAAGTTCCGGTGTATGGGCCCAACGGTTGCTTCCCGGGACATTGTTCCTTTTATTTAGAACTTTAATTCGCATTTTTATTTCCTTGCAATTATTTAGCGTAGCCCGATATGCAATCCCCCTCGATTTTCGCATAACAGGTTTCATTGGTAATTAGGAATACCTCAGGTCATCGATCGAATAAAAATTTTTTATTTTAACACTATTTCAACGAAGTGACATATTTATGCTAATATCATGAAAAAAATTTTAAATGGGTGTATTCTTCTTTTAACTCTATTTTTAAAGTTTTTAAAATTGACTTATTACTGAATTATTCCACACAGTTTTGTCATAAATTTTAAGAAAGTTTACAATTAATGGAATATTGAATTTGTCAAAGAAAATAAAACTAGTTTTATTCATATCAAACATTTAATTTTTAAAGTAACGTAACATAATTTCAAGAGTTTGCATTTTTACAATTTTATATATATTATCAAATAAGATTATATTACATGCCAAGTAATTTGTATTTAAATTAGGAGGACAATACCTTCTAATTAAAAAAATTAGTTTAACTAATTTATTATTTATTTTAGAATTATTTCATTGCATAATTAATAGTAATTAGTAATCTGATATTAGATGAGCACTTATACTTTAATACATAAAAACTTCTGTTAATAGCCTTTTTAAACGAATTTCATGCACTTAAAGCGTTATGCATTTCAACGAATATAGTATATATTATTTTTTTAAATATATGCTATATATAATACATATATAATACTACATAGTACAAAATACAACAAAAAAGCGATATTTGTATTAATATTTTTGATGATAAAATATTTTTTTCTTAAATATATATATATATATATATATATATATATATTAAAATTTTAAATATTTAATTAATTATTGTATTATTGACTATTCCGTTGATGAAGAATTGAATGATTTCATTTATAATATGTAATTTCATACAATTTTTATTTGCATAATACATGCAGAACATAAGTATTCCAGAAATTTTTATTAATATGACAAATTATGAATATCAATACTTATTTATATTGATATCCGCCAATCGTTATATTACTAATAGTTATTCAATCTTTTTTAATAATAAAACAATTTGTTCATTGAAAATATATGAAATGAAAAATAACAAGCAATATTAAGGTTGATTACTAATAAAATTGAATTAAGGACGAAATCCATAATTAAATGAAATATTAATATACTACAAAAGCAACAAACAAAAAAGATTTCTACTTCAAATATTCAGTGAATGGTGCAAGATTTTAAAAAATCAAAAAAAATATTTTATAATTTTTAAAAGTTAAAAAATACTGTTAAAATACTAATATTTATTGTTATTATTGAGAAAACATGTAACTATTAGGTTATATAGAAAATATTTTTACTTTATTAAATTTTAACTTGAAAACTTATGAAAGCATTTCAAAAATTAAAACTGATATATTTGAAAAAATTTCAATCAACGATATATCATATATACAATAAAATTGCTAAAAACTTTATTATGGAAAAAAATCGCATATTAATTTTTAAATTAATACATAGTATGTTACTTTGTGGTTAAATAATACAAACTTGTTCAAACACTTATGTATCTGAATTATAATTTAAATTATAAATAAAACCATTATTTCAAATATATTTTAAATAATGCAATAATCAATAACTACTAAAAATTCTTTTAAGAGATTCAAATAAAAAATAATTATAGTAAAACAAATGTACCAATTCAGTTTCTTTTCTACCTAGAAGGAGCAATAATATTTTATTATTCATAATTTTTAAGCACTAGTGAATTATTTCTGTATGTTAAAAAATTCTTAAATATGGAAAAATTCTTAAAATTAATAATGAATAAAAATTGTTACCTATAAAACGAACTGGTAATAGTGATTTTGTTTATGGTTTTAACACTGTTGATTCACCCATCTACTTGGAATGTGTTATACAGATAAATGAATACCTGTAACAATACACGATTATTATAATGGTTATTTTTTAAATCAAATATTTTATACGTGCCTGACCAATTAAATTTGATATGTACTACATTACACTTTGTCGAGTTAACAAATTTTGCAAGATACTACTTTATTACTCTGCACTTTTATTCTTGAGCTCAGCAAGTTGTTTGTCAAATAAAGCACTCTCTCTCTCTCTCTCTCTCTCTCTCTCTCTCTCTCTCTCTCTCTCTCTCTCTCTCTCTCTCTCTCTCTCTCTCTATTTCTCTCGCACTGTTTATATCAATATAATGTCATACTCGATTTCTCCATCAAAATGAATTTATTTCATTCGTAGGAAAAAGGGCAAAGAAACGCACTCTTTAGCAAATAAAATTCAGTTTATTGATAATGAATAAATGATATACTAAGCCTGGAGTTTCACAAATTGAAAAATTCAAAACATATTTATTTATTGCATTTTATTTAATTTAATCTAGAATTTAAATTAGAATATTATAATTGAAAGATTTATGGTAGAATTTTAAATATTTTCCATTGGTCGGTTTTATAAAAATAAAGGTGAAAAAATATTTCAAACTACACTACTTTCTTTTTATTTCTACAATTAAAATTAATTAGAGCACAACTAATTGTTTCAAATAAATGTATTTATTATTTTAAAAGTTTATTTACATAGTTCTATGATAAGATGTTATTTGATTGATAAAATATAATCAAATATATTAGATTAATACAGTTATTCATAGAAAAAGTAAAAATTATAAATTAAATTGCTAATGCACACGATAAAATTGCCTATTAGTTTATTGACTATATATCACTATTATACATAAATATGAATTGCTTCATTAGATCATTGGATTATTGGAACTTCATGGCCTTTAAGAGGGTAATAATTTATTAAAATTACCATTATTTGTTAAAGAAATAAAATATAGTTCTTATAATAATTTGTAATGTAATATTTATTGATATTTCATATTTGTACGTTAAAAATATTGTAAATTTAAGAGATGACATTTGTAATTAAATTTTAAATATTTTTATACTTTATATATAACATGCTGTATAAATTAAAATAACATAATTTAATGTGAAACAATCATCAAGCCCAGATTTCTCAGAACTTGTTTATAATATAAGAACTCCTTATAGTAATACTAAAATATAAAATTAAAGTTATTAAAGTATTAAATGACTAATTAAAAACTAGGTATATAGTTGAATTGGAAGAAAAATAGAAAGGAGAAAGAAATGACTAGCTCTTTACCTTATAAATAAACGTCAATCGCATATCATAATTCGTAAAAGCTTACAATAATTTTCCTCATTTTTTTTTTGTTTTATAATTACGAAAAGAGGTAAATAATTACTCTGTATATCCAAAATATTCGAGAAAAATAATCTAGCAAGGTATGATCGCGAATCTTAAAAATACACTAAAATCTAAACACATTATGGGTTTCCAATACAATGGTGATTACATTATGCTGAAATTATAGTTCTATTCTGCTTGTTATTTCACTAATCCCTGAAATAATTGTTCTTCAATTTCTCAATTTTTAATTTATTAGGAAAGATTTTTTTATTTACATATAATCTTATTTATAAGTATTTATACGATATTAATGCAATTTCTTCTATTAAGTTAAGGAATGCATGTGTACTCCTGTGTAGTTTGACCAAACAAGAAGAGAAGTGATCCAATTACTCGAACACATATTTTGAATGCTGCATATATGAAAATACTAATATCTTAAACGAACTTGCGTTCTTTGTTGTTCAAATTTACTTGTATGCGAGTAATAATCGAGTAATAAATATGATTGTTTAAGCTAGCAGTAATATTAAAAATAGAAAATTTATGTTTTTATTCAGAGTGACAATTTCCTATTATTGCTCATTATTATTAAGAAATTCAAGTTTTAAAAACCTTAATGTATGCAATTAGAAGAGTCAACTATTCAAAATTATATTATATTCTTATTACATATTAAGATATCATACTTGTACTTGTCAAAACCGAATAATCACATTTATTAGTTGTAAATAAAAAATTAATAATAATAAACTATAATATTAATAACATAAAAATAAAACAAATATAACTTGTAATCTATAAATAAACTCGTATGTTATAAAATATGTAAAAAGCTATGAAACACTAATTTTTAAATATTTATTGCTGAATTTATTGAAATGAATATAAATGAAATTAAAATAAAAATAATATATTTCAATTAAAAATATTAGATAAAAATAATTGCATTTATAATATATATAAAAAATTATTATATTAAGAAAATAAGATGACATATATACGAAATTATTTTAATATAAAAATAATAAGAAATTATATTAATATTATATACTACCTGTAATAGATTGAATGAATTTTTTATGATTGAGAGAAATTCAGAAATAATTTTGCATGTTTTGACATTACATTTGACAAAACACGTCTACCAGAATATAAATACAAAATGAACAACTTCAATATATATATATAAATATA
>JAPYYT010004305.1:0-10219 GCA_030522565.1 Ceratosolen corneri | reverse complement strand
GCCACCACCACCACCACCACGGCCGCCACCGCCACCGCCGCCGCTGCCGCCGCCGCCACCGCCGCCAACGCCAACGCCACAGCCACGACCGCCTCCACCGCCTCCACCGCTGCTCGACTGCGACTCCCGTTGCTCGCTCTCTCTCTCTCTCTCTCTCTCCCTCCCACCCGTCGAGCCTAATCTGCATTCCAGCGGGAGTGAGTGAGAGAGAGTGATAGTGAGTGAGTGAGTGGGATGCGGAATGACGGACTCGACATGAACTTTGCGAACGACGGGGCCGCGGCGGTGGGGGCCTGGCCCCGAGGAGGGGGACCGCCGACCGACCGAGGGAAAGCGGGAAAGCGCGGCACTGCTTCTGATAATGCGTACAGTTGGATCGGTAGAAGCACCCGATCGTCGTGCGAGTCCATACTGTAGTAGCGCTCGGGGTCGCACTCATGGAGAGCCTCATCTCGAAAGAGTCCGACGACGTGGGATGCTTAAAGGCTGATGCTGATGCTGATGCTGCAAATTCCTCGATCGATCGGGAAATTGTGGCCGCTCGGTTGATGTGGGCTCACCTATCCATCGCACTGCTGCCCAGGAGCCGCTCGTCCCAGCGCTTTCCCTCCTCCTCCGCAGACGGCGGACGATTCTTTTATCACATGTATGCCTGCAACATGCATATCCACTGCTTCGGCGGGGGGGGGCTTTTACAATCTCGGCAAAGATTGGATTTCCGATGCGGCACTCCGATTTGTCTATTTCTCAGCTGATTGCCAAAAGTGATATCGCATTCTATTCCGTTATTTCTCTCAGCAGCGTAATTAGCGGCCAATTTGGGAGGGGGATTTTGATTTTGGGCTCAATGTTAGCAATCGGTGAGACGATGCCCGGCTGCCTATTCTATTCCAGCCTTTGTCAGCGATTGCGATGGGAAGGAGCGGTACGAGAATTATTATGAGGTTGATGAGAGAATGAAGAGCATTGGATATGGTGAAAAGTTTTATCGCGACTGCAAATCAATTCATTCGACTTTCATTACCTCGGAGCCTCCATTGTCATGTTCTATTTACGATCACTTATTTTCCGTAATATAGATTTTCACTATCCTTCCTCTTTTCCCTCGGGCGCGCTTAATGAGGATTTTTAAGAATTATTGTTTTGCCGTGTTGAATGAACTTGAAGCTTATGCAAGGCATATTTAACATAATAAAGTTTCGGCGTTCTGAATCCTGCGTGAGAATATGTGATAACAAAGACGAAAGGAGAGAAAGCAATAGTTACGGAGGAAACGACTGTCTCCGAAGCAACTACTTCTTCAAAGATGTATAAACTCGATGAATAATAACAATTTTTAGCTTAAACATTTGTCGTTACTTCAAATGTTGCTCAAATACGTGAGATTATTGTTTATAAACTTGTGTCAACGGGAATTGGACGCTTAAAGATATTTCCATGTATCGGCATGAAAAAATACATGCCATATGAAGCCATATGATGCTTTGTTGCCATGGAGAATCAAAAGTAAAATTTCATGAAACAACAGTTTAGAATGATTTGCAGTTCTTTCATTTTGGTTTCAAGCATTTTAAAATAAATCAACTTGCCATTAAAGCAACATTGTTCTGCTCGATATACATAGATTAGAAGTTGGGCTTTACGAAACATTTACTGTTTCCAGCTCTCTCATAATATACCAAATACTTTATGTGGAATGTATCGATAAAGTTTTAAGGAGCGTGGATACAAAAGGCAAATTTTCTTTTTTCTTTTTCCTTTTTCTTTTCAGTAGCCTGAGATGCAGACATCAGGCCACTGAATTCGTAAGCCGATCCACATGAAATTAATAGAAAGAAAGCCAGTCGAGTCCCTGTTACTGCAGTAGCCAGTCTTTTGTTTACTTAATAGATTTATTGTCGTCTTTACACGAGTCGCCCGTGTCATTATAAATAATTATGCAATATGTTGCCATGCATGAAAAACGTAATGTAATGCTTTTTCATTTATCATTATCTTTAGAAGGATATTCAAGAGGAAATGATGGAGGTGAATGATGTTAAGAAATGTTAAGAAATATAGAGCACCATCTGCCTTAATTGGCGAAATGTGGCAAAGGCGCCAATGTACAATTTTGTTCGGCATTTTTTGCTTAATTGCTATGCTGGCAAAAATAATGAATATCTTATTGACGAGTGGTTGCTGCCGAAAGTGCGAGCATTGTTAATCAGAAAAGGGTAAAACTGCAAAATGCATAATAAAGCGAAGTCTGACTCAGTGTGGCCTTACAAAAGGGATTGATTGACTCTTAATGTTCTTATGCACAAACTGGCCAAATGATAAAGTCGAATTTAAAATGTAATTTTTTGGCTATTAACTGCAGATACATTGATAATTATCAAGTTATTTTATTGTTACGCAAAATCGGAGCAGCAACAATTTACGGCTTAAATACACTGCCCCGGATCAAAATAATAATAAAAATTTCTGCTTATTTGGAAAGCTATTCCCCAAAACAGCACCGAGTGGCGTAATTATTGCAAAAACAGTTCAGCATATGTAAGTTTCTTTATACGTTGTTTCGACCGACATTTTCCGTTTTATACACAAAATAATCAAAAATTTTTAATACGAGCATTAAAATTGTGTTTCGAATTGATAATTCTCGAATAATTTTTGCTAGCAACTACCAACTACCCCATAGAATTTAGATGGAATTTAAGGTTTTTTTGTTATTGTAGTTTTAAATGATCTGGCATCGTGAAACGCCTACTTATTAACGTCTTACGCAATTACTCGTAACTATTGCAAAAGCCAATATTTTTATTTCACAATCTTCAAAATGTAGTTTAAATGTAGTCGAATATAGTAATATTAATTATTAAAATAAATATGATACAAGAGCCTGGCAATTAAAATGTAAAATGTGTTTTCTTTGATCTCCTGATTATTTATGCGTCTCGAGAGATAAATTATGCAATAAATTCTACAAAATAGTATTGGGTATACCGAGAAGGAGAAGAAAACACGAACAGAAAAAATTAAGTAATTGATTTTCAAAACTATTTTTCTCTTATTAACGATGTTGCATCGGCGATTTTCATCACACAAGTTGCATAAAAACTACCAATCGATATAATTAAATTAAAAAAGAAAAAAAATAATACTTTCTATTATCTAAACCTGAAAATCATTGATTGGCATGAGATTATAATTTTGAGTGTATAAAAGTCTGCCTTACAAGTAGTTACAGTGAAATTCTCATATTTAATAATATCGTTGGTTTAATTTAATTGCAATAATAATTCATATGCATGCTCAAAATTTTAAATCCTTTATAATTTGTATCTTAGCATTGTGATCGTATAAATGAACATCTCAAAATTATCTGCTCAATAATAGTCATTTTCTTAAGAAAGAACGTCAAATGTTTTCAGATTGGTTTTTAATGTTACGATATTTATATTGTACAGTAAACTTTAAGTGCAAGAATAAACTTTATGAATAATCGATTATTATGACTATTAATTGTAGGATAATGATTAATCTATACGCTCATAAAGTATGCAGCAATCAATTAAATATTCCGTTGGCATAATTTTTTTAAGTAAATTAATTATTTTAGTGTTTATTTGATCTGGATGGGTAAGCTTTGCTAACAACGGTCACGAGTATGTAAATAATTGAATTCAGTTGCCGTTGAAAGTGAGTAGCGTAATGTAAGTTTAGATTTGAAAGACGTAAAAAAAAGAAAAGAGAAAGATAAATGTAATTAATATGTATATTTATATTTCATTAAAGCACTTAATGTACGTATAAATTTAAATTTCATTGAAGTTTGCCTGCGACGTCATTTGAGATTCAGTATTATTAAGCAGATGTTTGTCACCTTACGTTTCAATCTAAAATATATTTACGTATACTCTAACGTATAAAACAAAAAATAAATCTTCAGCTGTTATAAACTCAGCTTCTACTCGCGAGAATTGCATAGAAAGTACCGAGCGTCAGCAAATTGTAAAAACCATAATGTAACAGCATCATTTACGTCGTTGTATCCAACTGCTGAAAGATAATAAAAAAAAAAAAAAAAAAAAATACAAGCAATAGGTTTCATACCCAACTATCATATAATGTTTTAAAAATAAAGAGATTCGACAAACATTAATATTCGTGTTTTAAGGCGACATACAGTTTCTAGTTTTATAAGCAATAAATTGAAAATCATAATAAAAAATAACTATAAAATAATAATATTTATTAAAGTATATAACTTTGCATATGCACAAAGAAATCTACTTTCTAAATTAAAAGCCATTATCTAGTGGTAGTATAATAAGGATAATCATATGTCATAAAGATTAATTGCATACAGAGTACATTATTGAAATTAAGTTCTAGTTTGTTCGATTAATTCATTTTGGCAGGTAAAATTTTTCTACCAATATTACTTAGGACTGGGGCGAAAAATCATTGAAGTGACAACATTGTTTGCCTCAAATCTTCCTCAAATATGATCCCTTAATTCACGATTCAATTAATTTGACGGAAAACTCGGATCTCGTGATTCACTTGGAGACACATTAATTGAAGAGCTGAGGTTATAGCCAAAAAATTCTAGCAGTCCATGTAATCGACGATTTTTTAAAATCATTTAATACATATCGCATTTAAAAATATCTTTTACGCTTATTAATGGGTATAAAAGAGCACATTTAACATCCGTTTCTAGAATATTTGAATTGTGTTTAATTAATTAAAAAGTAGCGTACGACTTTAAAAGCATTATTCATTACAAATTGCTGCACTAACAAATATACGATAAACCAGTTAAAAACTTTCAGCGAATAAGCAAAATATTAAATTAATTGCATGCAAATTATTACCATAATTTTAACGTCATTTTTATTACCGATTTTCGTAATACGCCTTTCACGAATACTCTTGAATGTTTCTTTTACAAAAGAAATTTCCCGCACATTATAACTACATAATTTCGTTGTTCTCTCAATTTATATTATTTTCTACTTCAGTTAATACCGAATGTGGACAAAAAAACAATTCAACGAGTTCATCAATTTAGGAATTATTTTTCATATTTAATCAATTAGGATAACAATACTCATAATTCCAAGAGCTCCTGCAATTTGCTAATAAAAAAATAATGCAAATAATTGTATATCCATAGAGATAAATTTTTTGCCAAGTAAAAGTACTTTTAAACAGTTATTGCTCGTTATTTCTAGTCATTCAATCTACGCACGACGCACGCTTTCCCCCTTGAATCTTGAATTATATTTTATATATAAAGATGAATCCCTTCGTACGTAAGTGTGAGGAAAATTTCAGTGAGCAGCGGCTTGATATCGATATCATGAATTATATATTCGCGAGCATATACTCCACTTTAAAGCTTCTGTGCTTTTTTCTTTTAGCCGATCTTACTTGTCGATCAATCATATCACTTCGAAAGCTTAATAATAGCCATATATATATATATATAGCTTCGATGGCAAATAAAATGATTTTGGCCCTTAGACACGATCGCAATGTCTTGTCGGAAAAGGACTGCCCTCGACCTTTCCCGTTTATCCAAATTGCAATTCGCACATTCGCTATTTATTTCAGGATCATGGACACCAAGAGGCACACTCTCGAGAGACATATTGGAGATCGTGGAGAGAGGAGCCCTTCTTTGTACGTCAATGTACGTATTTGGAGATAAACGACTTTTGCCACGTTATAGTCACCGCATGGGATTATACATGACATTTGGATGCACCGACAATTAATCGAACAATGATACGCGCTACTGTTTGGCATTGCGAGCACGCACACTCGCTCTACACGTAAGAATAAAAAGGCCTTTTGCAATTAAATCCAGAGAGGTTGGAGGGTGTCGTTGCTTCTTTGCCGCATTTGCGCTGAGAAGGAAGAAATGCTTGGAGGAGGTAAAAAATTGCCGGTGAGACTTGGCAGCCAAATTCAATCTATAGAGCAGCATCGTTTCATTTGAGCAGCGATTTTCTCCACCGCGTCACCCAAGAGTCAAAACAAATATTTGCTCTTATCTCGAAAGTGCAATATTATAAGTGACGAACGTGTGACGCCGAGAGCCCAACAACTTTTAATTCTGCACGCCAGAACGACTTGAATACATTATTTTACATTATTGTAATGGCATTATCTCTCTTTGATAATGAAAGTCAATTCCATGACTATGCTAGATCCCTACCTCCCATTGTTAATTAAAGAATGTTTTAACATTCTTAAACCGCCACAACGCATCGATTTTTTTTTTGCCAGAATTTGGCACGAATTGCTTGCCATTAGTGCTTGTCCATTGTTTCTCCTAGTTTCGTGCGGATGCTGACTTTCAGTTTTGTTCCGGCGATATCGAAAGTCTCGAAGCACATCAGCTCCGTGGCTCCAATAATATCGACGAAGCCGCACTCGAAATCGTCGACGAAAATTCGTTTGAAATCTTCGCCCGCTCCTCCTCCTCCTCCAATTAATCATACCTCAAGCTCGCCTTTATACCCCAGTTAGAGAACAATTCAACTGGGGCAATTTGCGCACCTATTCAAAATCTTTAATGCACGGCCAATTGTGCGAGGGCAATGGAGCGTGTGTGGTACAATGTGCTTCGGCTGTGACATTGTATTCGGAGCCTCGAATATTAATATTAGCGCGCTATAAAAAAAAAAAAAGTCTTAGAAGCGATTATGCGTGGAAGGAAATGCCGCGGGGCATTGAAATTAAAAAAGCGGTAATAAGTACGGAAAGCACATTCTCTTTCTTTTCACATTGTCAATTGCATTTTCACTGAAAATATAAATTAACTGTAAATTTAATTACTGTTGTTACGGCGTGACAATATGATTAACTGCCACGCACGCGCGGGTACTTACCGACTACTTTCACACATACTCGAGGCGCAAATGCTCTTCCGACTTTTAATTTTACCATTCCCCCTATAAATATAGTCATTTTTTTTCTTCTTACTTTTTTCCCTCTTAATAATAAAAGTCGAAAAATTTTACGACCTCGCTTCATATTGTTAATGGCACTAATACGGAAATTTCTTCGTGGATATACGATCCTGGCAGGCGGCCTTTCGCAATCAGCGCCAAGAATGCCAACGACTGTTTTTAATTGTCAATTGCAACTGGCACGGAATTCCCATCATTGGACGCGATCTTCACATTCAAATCCAAAGTTGCGTCGAATAAGCCAGGCCCACAGTCTCGTTAGCGACTCGCGGTTAGACATTAGAAATTGGACATTGCCGTGCCATTGCCATGCCATTGCCATTGGCAGCTGAGGCTACGTGCGCCAACATTTCGTTTCGGCGAGCACGTGGCCTTGCAACGAACAATGTCGTCCCTCTCGTCCCACGAGTCCCAGAAAAATCCTCATTTTTACGAACCTATAAAATTTTCAGCCGCTCCACGCTCAACTCGGCAGGTAGAGATAGCACTTACACGAATTCACGAGACGATAAACGCAAACCGCCTTGCCGGTAATCTTCCGCCGAGGATCGCACAGCGAGACAATAAATAATCAATAGCGCATAAATCAAAGCCAACTGTCAAAGAATAAAAAAAATACCAGTAGTCTTATGCAAAACAATCCTGTAAATCAATCAAGAGCTTATCGTCGTCTCACTCGGGCGCGCCGATAGTCATCTACGGCGCTTTTCGGCCCAAGAAGAAGTAACGGTGACACGTCGAAGACGTCTGCCGTCGCCTCCCAAGATATTACTGTTTGCCCAGATAACAATGCTACAGCACAGGCCCTCTCGCTCACTCGCCGCCCTCGCCAAGCCGAGAGAGGCCCGGGGGAGCGACAAAAGATTCGCCGGGGGAGGCGTCAAAGCCACCACCAGCAACAACGCCGAGGGTGAAAACGAAGTGGAAAGTCCGGTCCCAGCCCTAATGCATTTCTCAGCTGCGCACTATACACATATATATCTATATATATATATATATACGACAATGGAATTCGAAAGGCAACGGGATTCCGCGGCCGGCGGAGTGCGGGCGAGGGTCAGGGTCAGGGTCAGGGTCGGCGCAAACAAAGGTCGTTGGGAAATTCGGCGGGCCGTATCCCCAATCGGAGGGGCCGCACGCAGGCCCCGGACCCGTCTCCCGGGGACGGCCGCGGGCCTAGAACCCCTGCAGCCCCCCCCTCCGCCTACCCTGCCCCGCCACTCCCCTCGCCCCTCACCACCAGCCCCCCGCGGCCCGAATGCGGCAAGCGGCCGAAGGCAGAAGTGCTGCCGAGACTATTGCAACGCAACTCTCGTCGGAACGCGGCGAAGGCTCGGCGCGCCCGACTACCTCCGCCAACGCTGGCGCCACCTGTCGGCCCCCGACCGAGGCCACTCGCCCTCCCCGCCCTCGCCCGGATTCCTCGAGCGGACCAGTGGACCGTTCGTTCGTTATCCACGACGACGTCGTGCTCGTGAGCTCGTCCACGGTGACAAAGGAGTTGGCTCGATCGTCGTCCTTGTCACGAGCGAGACGGCAGCATACGGACGGAGGGCGAGCGCGCGCGCGCCTCTCCGCGCCACGGAGGGAGAGAATAAAGAGCCATGGCTCGTGAGCCCCCACACGGTACGTCGTGCGCGTGTTCCGCGCGCATCTGAGAGGGGTCAGGTGGAGGAGGGGTTATGCTAGGAGCGCGACGCCTGACGTAAACGGTGTGCGCGATCGGGCTACGGCGCAGCAGCAGCAGCAGCAGCAGCAGTCACTACCATTACCACTACCACTGCTACCACCACCACTACGACCACTACCACCACCACCACTACCACCACCACCACTACCACCACCACCACCACCAGCACCACTACTGTCACGTTCACGACCAAGACCACGACCACGACCAACAGCAGCGGAGGCAGCAACACCAGCTCCATCAGCAGCAGCAGCAACAACAGTAACAGCAGCAGCAGCACCAGCAACGACAACGACAACGACAACGGCAACAGCAGAAGCAGACGCAGCAGAAGCAGCAGTGACGACGACGACGATCATCTAAACAAGCATCAGCTGTGTAGCGGGGGCAGTCATTGTTTCAACGTGTGCGCATCTCATTTCGATCCTGTGCTCGCTGCGCACTCCTCCGCTCGTGCACCCTGGGCCCCTCCCGCCGATTCGCCAAAGCACCAGCAGCTCCAACATTAGCGGTAGTGTGTGTGCCAGGAAGAGCAGGAACAGCGGAGTGAGGGTCGGGCGCCCGGGAAGGTGAGGGAAGCACTCGGCCCGCCCGGACGCGACGTACGCCGTGGCCAGGGCCGAGAGTGCGCGCTGCCTACGACGGACGACGCGCTCAACTTTCCTCGAACCATTCTTCCTCACGCTCTCTCGCTCACCATCTCTCTCTCTCTCTCGCGCGCGCTCCGACCGAGTGTGCTGGTATGGTGCGCGCCTATGGTCTCGCGGAAGATCGCGAACGAGGGAGAGAGAGAGAGAGGGTGAGAGTCAGAGAGAGTGAGAGAGAGTGAGAGAGAGAGAGAGAGAGTGAGAAGGAGCGAGCGAGCGAGCATAAGTAGAGACAAGCGAGTGTCGCGATTCGCGAATTCACGTCGGGGGAGCTTGCGACTTGTCGAGCTTTAGACCCAGTCGGAGGCAGCGACAGAGACAGCGACTGAGGCAGTAGCAGCAGCGGAGCACCGAGAGTCGCGGGGCAGCGCGCGCGCGCCCACCTTTCAGAGGAGGACAATAATCTGTGACGAAAAAAACGGGGTGGTACGCGCATAAGCCTGGCCTCGAGCGGCGAGTCCGACGACGGTGGGCTCGCTCCGCCACCGCGCAAAAGGTCCCGTAGTTCGTTACCAACTACCCAGAGGCCAGCTGCCGCGGCGGAACCGCTGCTGCACTCCAGCCAGGAGCAGCACACGGAGCAGACCCACCGTAACGACCAACAAGACGCAGAACAACAAAACGCCAAAGACATGGACAACTATCGGTGAGTACTGTGTGCGCTCCGAGGTGATACCTCATCCTCTCCCTTTCGTCCCATGCCTCGTGTTTGCTGCCCACCGTACACCCTCCCTCCCTCCCCACCACCACCCCCCTCGCGATTCCCACCACCGCCCCCTCGGACCCTCGCCACCAGCCGTCCGCTGTCCACTGCTCCTGCCCCGTCCTCAACCTCATTTTCGTTCCCATTGCCGTCGTCGTCGCCGTCTTGGTCATCGTCGTCGTCGCCGTCTTGGTCTTGGTCTTGGTCG
>JAPYYT010004304.1:0-11320 GCA_030522565.1 Ceratosolen corneri | reverse complement strand
TCTATGCGGAGCTGCGCTGTCAGGCCCAATGCTCGTCAGCAGGGTCAGACTGTTGGCGTTTGCGCGGCTACGCACAACTATCTCTTTCTCTCCTTCCGATTTTATTATGCGCACTCTAGTCGGCTCGGAACAGATCGTGTCGTTCCGTAATCTGCTATCTCTTTTGTGATCGTATGCGAGTCTGTGTGGACCTGCGCTGTCAGGCCCAATGCTCGTCAGCACGGTCGGACTGTTAGCGCTTGCGCGGCTATGCACAGCTATCTCTTTCTCTCCTTCTAACTTAATTGTGTGCACTGTAGTCGGCTCGGAACAGATCGTGTCGTTTCGTGAAGCTTCAACTTTATTTCCCATCACTTTTGTTTGAGAATCTCTTTTTGTGTAAGACTAAGCGTGAGATTAATGCTTGAGAGATTTGATGTTGACGAGAATTCTAAAGCGCAGCGCGCCTACAGTCTGCTTTTAATGTTTCACCCCACTCCTTGAGTAGGGGATGTTCTCTTTAGATTTTGGAGGTAGTGGGAAGAATTAGCTAATTGTTTGAAACTAATTTTCAGTTGTCATTGGAGCTCTTGACAAAACTGTCAACGCCCTTTTCCTGAAGAAGGACGAAGTGCCAATGGGCGAAGAAGTGGTAACGTTTCGCCATGTAGGACCGCGGCTACCACGGTCACTCCAATGGTCCGGTGTCCTGCTGAGATTTTCCCTTTTCTATTTCTTGAGCTCGGTATTTACTTAAGACGTTTTATAGCAATCATATGTCTACACCTAGAAAGACTTGCCCCTTTTTTTGCTAGACTCATCTTGCAAGATAATTTATGATTATAATTTATGATTATAATTTATGATTATAATTTATGATTATAATTTATGATACTTTGTGATTATAATTTACCACTTATAAATCTTTTGGAGGCACAGTCCGCGTAAACTCGCTCGTTAAAGGGTCATAAATTGAAACGTAAATATTCTATGTATTTTTGTAGGATATTTCAAGGGTCTTGGGACATATCCGGAAATCAGAAACGTATTGAATGTACGAAAAGAATTTACAAACTAGTGGCGTAAAAAACATGGCAATCATGAAATATGAGATAATACATAATATAATAAACAGATATTGTAGCAGAAATAACATACAAAATAAAAATGGTATTATATAGTGACGACTCGGGATTCTATCAAAATCCCGAACACACACCGTTTGGATAATATGCGGTTATTCTAGAAGCTCGTGTCCGTTGCTTATACCAGGCTCGTATTACAAGATACATGATAGTCATATTGATCATTGCCGAAATTTGGAGGTACTGTCCGAGTAAAGACGGTCATAAAAAAGGTCAGTAACGAGAGAAGTAAATACTCGTTGTATTTTCTGATTATATTCGTAGGCTATTGGGACACATCTGGCAATCATAAACATATTAAACATTTCCAAAATATTTTACAAACAAAGAGGTAGTACAAGCGGTCGAGAAACCAACGGAATTTAGAACAGGAAGGGATAAAAGAGATGTAATAAATGAAGTCTGCGATGTCTTGACTGATATTGTAAGTTACGTATATTAATGATAATATGGAGAATGTTAAATATAGTCTTGTATATATGTAGAAGCAGTATTCTTTCCGTGTTCTGTTGGCAAAGACTAGATCTAGACAGAGAGTATATAAATTCGGATTCTAAATTAATAATTATTTGCATTCTAATAAAAAATGGACAATATGGCAAACCATAGATACAAGATGCAGTAAAGAGAATAAATATAGGATACATATAGTATATGGAAATAAAAATATAAAAATGAAAAAATATTCTAGAGCGCCTTTACATTGTTCGTTATTGTTTGAAATATCGTTACAAATTTCAGCATGCTTATGATCGATAGATTTTCTCCAAATACCTTAGTCTTCTTCTATAATCCTTGAGTATCATTATTTTTTGTCGCGTGTGTTATTGCAAAACAAAAGTAAATTTAACATTGCAAAAAAGATTCTAAAATAACAGAGAGCGTAGATTACTTCCTGTAGTTTATTCGCGTCTTGTCAGAAAATCAATTATGTACACCAACCGCAGAATGATAATGACTATGAATCGAGCTTTAAATTTTTGTACTCCACGAAAATTACTCGATGAGCACAACCCCAGGCATGCAGGGTCATGCATTATTATATGCAGAGTTATCAGTAAAAGAAGACTGCATGAGCAGTCAGTCGTTGTCTTTATTCTATCTTTTCACCTTCGAGAGTTACTTTCCTTATTCCATCTTTTCACCTCCCGCAGTTACTTTCCTTGTTATATCGTTTCATCTGCAAGTTACATTCTTTGTACGGTTACTTCACTTTCAGCAGTTCCTCCTGCCTCTCTAATCATTCAACTCGCAGCAGTAATCATACCTCAAGAAGTAACTCACCTATCTCGGTAGTGTTACTAGTTAGAGTACACCTTATGTAGCACTACGAGCAACGATACATTTGATCGAAGTCTTATATTAATCTGATTCTCTGAAGCTAATTGGGCGATGAATAAACAGGATCGCGAAACGGAGTTCAACTTACAAATTTTCTCCACAATCAAGATAGCTGATTTCTTCTCGTCATCGAGTGTAACAGCACATATTTTAAACAAACAGAAATGTGGCGCGTAATTTACAACTAATCGCCAAAATAACAGGAAAGTAGTTCGTTCATTTAATTAATTCATCAGGTTACAATTTTCCTTTCAAATATCAAGATATTTAATTTACAACTTTGTATCAAGATACTATAATATTCATAATATATATTCATAATATATTATAATGTATTATATATATTATAACATAATATATTTCATAATATAAAATTCAAGTCAACATAAATACAACTAAATGTCAATATTATATTATGTATATTTTTTTCAATAAACGCTATTACAGTTCTCTTCCACTATCTGCCCTTCCATCTTAACATCGTACCGGATGTTTACACTCTTCCACTTCTCTTCCACTATCAGCCTTTCTTTCTTAACATCTTGGTGGAACCCGGGCTAATTTCAGAACTTATAGTTTTAAGCCAGCAACTTTGCCCTTTGATGTCTGTACTTGTAGAAAATCTAAGTCTGAATCGCCTTTATGTTCTTCCTTAAAGGTCGAAAATGGAATGTGATCGAAGCTTTCCTTCCTCTGCTCAAGTGTAGGAATCGAGAAAGAATTGCAGTGAAAGACTGAAGAATAGACAGAAGATAGATATACTGGCGATAGATAGACAGAAGATAAATATGACGTTAAAACTGTCTTTTTGGTCATCACATCACCGTTTACGACTCTGTTTACCAGGATTATAAACTTAAGAGTACCCTAATGATCAAGCTGATTATCATAAGTGTTCGGGCAACTTTCCCGATGATGAGCTCTCCCCAAGGTGGTGGGGGGAGAGGCCGATAGTGGTATAGGAGAAATGGTAGGATAGAAAGAAACTAAGATGCGGGGGGTCGAATGTAATGGTGTGAGTTGATATTTATTGAAAATTAAATAGAAATTCTAGTAACGATATACAATTCTGGTTTTTACGTTATGAAAATATAATGTCTTGCTCTTTATTCTTATTTTGTTTTTTAGTGTAATATTCTTGTATTAATTTATCACAAAAGCACTAATTATTTTATCTGCCTTTATCTCCTCTTACAGAAGTGAAAGAGGTTTTCAAAGGCCTCTTAGTCTTACAAATTGTTTATTGTCAAAATATAACAGGCTTTGATGTACCACTTGCCGTTCAATTATGTTCAATTCAACGCAGTGGCAGCCCCTTTGTCCAATAAAATTAATGTACGTATCGCTACTTACCGTCGGTCTGTTGGTTCTAAGCTCTCGTCCTTCCCAAGTTTACTGGTCCACGATGGTCACGAATCCGGCGTATCAATTTACCCAGATAAAGGGAGGATCTGCAGCCTACAGTCTCTTTTATCGGTAGTTTCACGTGACTGAACATTCGCGGGCCCAAGCGTTCGTTATCTAACGTGTAGCAATTTCTTGTCAGCGTCGCGTGAAACTTTAACTTTATAATGCCGAACATAATTTTTGAGAATTTCTGCGTTGTAAGACTAAGTGTGAGATTGATTTTTGCGAGAATTCTGAGGTACAGCGTGCCTGCTGTCTAATTTTGATGTCTCACCCCGCTCCTTGAGTAGGGGTGGTCTCTTTAGATTTTGGTGAAAGTGGGAAGACTTTGCTTATTGTTTGAAACTAATATTTTGTGGTCATTGGAGCTCTAGTCAAAAAATGTCAACGCCCTTACTTCACAATCTCAGTCATCTTGAGATAATTAACATAAGACAGTAATTATAAATTCAAAAAGTAACTATCTATCGATCTATAAGTAAAAGGGAAGGTTAAGCCTACATCGTGCAAATATTTTAAAAACTACAAAAAAAGTCCAAATTTTTTAGCAAATAATAATTATAAAATAATTTATGAATTATACAATTACAAATATCGAGTTTCATATATATTTTATTTATTTAATATATGATTGTTAATACATTTAGTTTAACATATTGATACATTATATGTTGAGACATTTATTTTTTATATAATAATTATTCAATTTAGTAGATCTTTCATAACTACATCTTTATATGTTAATTAGAGATTTTTTATTATATTGTATATTGTATTAAATATGAGGTAATCTTAAAAATCAAACAAGGGTGAAATTTTAATATAACAATACTAAATATAGATAAAGTAAATTATTGTTTGCAAAAGTTAATGCTAATAGTAATTTTAGTATATTGTACAGCTGGTTTTACTTGGTTTTTATCAAATAATAGCACAAAAAATTATCTATACGTTTAATATTTATTGGGCTATAAACTTAAAAACACTTGGAAATTAATCCATACAATTTTTTAAAATCATAATTAAAATTAAAAAATTTAAATAAATGATATTTTTGGGTAGTATAACTAAAAAGATAACCACTGATACTAATAATTAGATTTAAATTATATGTTTAAAAAACTTTAAAAAACTACACTTATACATTATACAATTATAAACTTATATATTACACAAATTATATGTTTAAAAGAAAAATATAATAATATATATTGAAAATAACATTATCTATTATGATTTTTTATTTCATGTTTGACACTCTCTGATTTGTAATTCTACTGACGTAAAATTTTTATTTATATTTTTCAAAAGTAAATAATAAATATATATATGATTATAAAACTAATTACTATATTTAATTTTTAATGAGGGTACAATTTTAATATAATAATGTTAATAATTAGTATTCTATATTATAAAAATTTTGAACTTCTTATTTTTTAAAATAATTAAAAATTAAAATATTTTAATTTCATTTTTACTCTAATTTCATTAATCCGATAAGAATACAATTTGATTCCAAAATAGTTGTATTTATGTCACTTCCTATAAATCTTGTAGAAATTTCTAAATTTTTAATTTGTAAGTAAACTGTTGCTCCTCTCATATATTTGCTAAATAAATACAATGTTATATAAAGACTTTAATTTATTAGTATGAAGAAAACTTTGATATACCTATTATTCTGAATTGGTTTTGAACAAACACAATAAAATTTCCATCCAAAATCAATATATAAATCATTATTTACAACTTGAAATATCTTTCCTATGATTATTTTTCCTTCAATATTACCTAACTGAAAATGATTATTTTTAATTTGCGTAATAATTTTACAATTGTTATGTATAATTTTAATAAAATTATTTTACTTGTATTAATTTAGAAAATCGGAGAAGACTAGCAAAATACGTATTATTTGTATTTTTTTGTTTATTTACAACTTTTTTCAATATATGTTCGATATAATTTGATCCCATAGATTGTTTATATGAATCTTTGATATTACTTTTATTTTTATTGATGTTTCCTTGAATAATAGTTTTATTTATTAACATATTAGATTTTTCACTTGTATAAGATTTTAATAATAGAGGCATCAACTTTAAAAAGTTATGATTTTTAAATAATTTGATGAATATTTTTTGATGTTTCTGCATTTTATTATAAATTCTAAATACTTAATTATAAATCCTAATAAACTTAAAAACATTAATCACCACTACAATCGAAATTTTTCTTGCTAAAAGTTAACCTAGAAAATTAAATAATGCTTTTTACTGTATAAGGTTATGTGAATTCCAATAAAAATAAACATTCTGTAGGTTACGTTTAGTTTAAATGTTGGAAATTCAAACAAAAATAAATGTATCAATGGAACTTAAAAATTTAAATTTATAAAGTAATATAAAATTTATTATAGTGTCATACGTAATTAATTAAAATTATATAAAATGTTTAAAAATTTTCAATATTTAAAAATATTACATTTTTCAATTTTACAAAAATTACAAAATTCAATTTCTAATAAATTTTGTAGTAAAGTATATAATTATCATTTATCAAATAATATAAAAGAAGCCTCAATTTCTAAATTGCTGGATGATGCTACGACATTTTCTGATGCTTTTAATAAAGAATGGGCCACAACACCATATTCGTCAATTGCTATTAATTTAAATGAAAAACTAAAAAAATCCAAAATAAATCCTTCTGATACATCAGTTATTTTATTTCCTGGACAAGGAATTATTAAAGTAGGAAAGATAAAAGAATATATAAAATTTCCTAAAGTAAAAACATTATTTGAAATAGCAAATGAAATTTTAAGATTTGATCTTTTAAAAATATGTTTGAATGGCCCACAAAATATTTTAGACAAAACTGAATTTAATCAGCTTGCAACCGTTGTAATGTCATTATCAGCTTTAGAAAAACTTCAGGATGAAAGACCCAAAGCAATTGAATCGTGTGTTGCTGTTGCTGGATACAGTATTGGTGAACTTACTGCGTTAATTTTTTCTGGAGCTATGACTTATGAAGAAGGTTTAAAATTAGTTGCAGTTAGAGGCGCTGCAATGCAACAGGCTTCAGAAATGTCATCTCAAGGAATGCTTTTTTGCTACTGCTTACCTTCATCAAATGCATTTCAAATATGTAAACAAGCTGAAAAATGGGCAATAAATGTTGGAGCTTCATACCCAGTTTGCAGGTATTGTATAAATATTATAATAATAAATAAAAAAAAAACATTATGAAATTAAATTAAAAATATTTAATTTCATAAAATAATATTAATTAAATATTTTTAAATGATCTTTTATAAATTTAAAGTGCAATATTACTTTAATACATAAATTTTTTTTAATATATTTTTTATATATGATCTAATATTTTATCTTATAATATTAATTATTTTAATTAAGTAAGATTATAGTTATTAGACTCATATATTATATTATAACTCATATTATATGATTATTTCTCATGTAATGTTATATTATGTAATTATTATGAAATATTATATTATATATTAATTATAATAAAACGATTAATTTAATATTATTAATTAATTGAAACAATTAATTTTATAACTATCAAATTAACAAGTGTTTAATAAAAAAAATACCATCAATGAAAATATTAAAAAAATTTATGCAAAATGTACCACATATTGTTTTGATGTTATAGTATAAATTTATTATTAAATAAGGTTTTACAAAGTATTTATTAATTAAGAATGCATTATAAATAAAATTTCCATCATCTATATACATATATATATATATATATATATATATATATATACATTTTTTTTTATTAAAAAAATAGCCTGTCTCCATAATTCCTAATTCATAAATAATTTTCAATTAGTATCAATTAATTTTAATATTTTCAAATTTTATTAAATTATAGTTAGAAAGTATAGAATTATATATTATAAGTTTTTTATTATTATAAACATTTTTTAAGGGTCGCAATATACTTACATACACAAGGAAAAATTTTTGGTGGTTGTAATGAAGCTCTTAATTATATACAAAAACATAGTAGTGATCTTGGTTTGCGAAGAGTACAAAGACTTCCAGTATCTGGTGGATTTCATACTATTCTAATGGAACCAGCTTTGAAAACGTTTACTCAAGCTTTAAATAAAGTACAATTAGAATTACCAAATACCACTATTTATTCTAATTATAATGGAAATATATATTCTACTAATCAAAAACTTAATAAAAAATATTTAACAAAACAAATTACTTCACCAGTAAAATGGGAACAGATTATACAAAAAATATTTAATAGACCAATTGATTTCGATTTTCCAAGGACATTCGATGTAGCATCACAAGGAACAATGAAAACTATATTACAGATGATAAACGCTAAAGCTGCCCAAAATTGTTTTGTATATTAATATATTGTTCAAATTAATAATTAGATCATGTAGAACTTTCTCAACACAATATAGTTCTATATTTGTTCGTATTTTTCATATTTTAATATATTTGGAATAAATTAAATATTTTTTAAATTTTTATTACTTTTATTTATAATTTATTATTTTTCGGAATTTAACCTGTGTGTGAATTCTCTCCACAAATTGCGAGTGGAGAGAGATAGATAGAGGAACGAGAATGATAGAGATAGGTTTTAAAGAAACGAGTCTTCGGAGTTATTTGTGCGTTTAAGTAATTCATTGAATAAATATTGAAAACAAATCTTGAAATAAATAGAATGAATGAAGTTGTAATTTGTAAGGGAAAGTATGCGCTGTGGGGGGATATGGTAATCAGTTATAAACAAAAAGAGGGGGTGGAGTTACCATTGACTGACACAGCAATTTTGTGTATTCTGTATGAGATGTAGATAAACAAAAGGGGGTAACGTAACTGCAGTTGCGACAATATAACTCTTAAGACGAATTTACTCGATTATATGTACATGCCCTTGAGTTAAAAAGGGGGGGTTTAGAGGTAGGTGAAATAATTATTAAAGGAATGACGCCTATTCCGTATGTTATTAGGGGAAGTTGAATACGTGATAATAATAAGTAGTAAAGATTAATATATTTACACGATTCTGGAGATATTTGGGCAATGGAGATTACTTCCTTAACGGGGACTGTACTTAATTAGACGTATATTTAATGTAACAGTAACTATTGTTACTGTTGAGATGAGGGGTTCAGTCTTATATCGAGATATATACTAGCTGGTTTTAAGGTTAAGTCGTAGTCAGAAATAACTGCCTCATCTTCCGTGTGGTCGTATTTTTGTTTCAGGTGTATCATCCATTTTTCTGTAGAGAGGGGTGAAGGCAGATAGTAATTTTCTATTAATTTTTAAACATGATAGGTTAATTTAAATATGGAGATTTCTATTGTTAGGAGAGTTTGGAGGCGGAATGAAGGGGAGATCAAATATTCAATAATTAACGTTCTTATAGACGTATATATAAGAGTCTTTGATTTGGGTGATGATATGCAAATAAGATCAGTGTTTACACAGTTTTCTATTATAATACATTATATAATACATTAGCACTACATACAGTTCCTAAGCAGAGAAATACTCTTCTAAGGTAACTACTCGGGTGAGTCCATCTTTTCTGGGATGAAAGGTGATTATTTGAGTCATAGGCTGTTATGATGGAAGATGTCGCTCGTCCAAGTTGAGTACACGTGTTTCAATCTTGATGCTGTTGTATGCATGTTGTCAATTTGAAATAGCTTGATGTTGTTGGCGATGTTGTATTGACCATCTTATCTCTTATCTGCCTGGTTGTCTGCCCACAAGTCACCTTAATTAAAACAAAGTTGCAATTTACTCGTTACGTAATACAATGGTAAATAATGTGACGATATGGAATTCGAACTTGACCTACGATAATGCTTAAATAAGAATAATAATTCTTTATATAATAAGAATTATAATTCAACCATGTTCGGGAGTGTACCCAATGTGTAAGACTCCTCACACTGTCAGAGCGAGACGCAGATAGTGGAGGGGAGAGTTTTAGCAGTAGGTATCGAAAGAAGTCTACGAACGGTGTAAGGTAGCAATAACAGTGTTTATTTAAGTTATCTTGATTGTATTATCTTGTTACTAATTTAAATGAAAAGTCTTTAGAGTTGGTTGAAAGAAAGGATTACTTTCCTGGTTTAAATAGTGAGGTGTACTTGATGTGGCGGTCTATTGCAAGGTTGAATGCCGTGCTTCCTTCTACAATAGTCAGTTGTCAGTTGGTTGCTTGTTGGGGCACTTGCTTGTAGCTAAACGCCTATATAGCTGAATTGGCGTTGTGTAAGTTGAAAGTTGGGCGACAGGTGTGAGTCGGATACCGTCTTTTCTTGTTATAAGTGAGTTCGCTGTAGAAATAGTTGCTTAGATTCGTCAGGAGTTTATAGCTTGAACGCTAATTGAAATGACTGGCGCTGTGATGAAGTGTGATTGTAATTTGTTGTTCGAAGGATAAGTATCGATTTGCGTGACTGAAACGCTCGTGTAGATGGTTGATGAGTGCTTAATAACTTCCAGGCTTGAACTTGAACTGCCGGCGTTTGTCTAAAGCAGTTAGTTTTTAATCAATTTAACTCGCCTAGCAGGTGGGTGATCAATGACGTCGTAGTTTCCAAGAGTGGATATGTTAAGTCTTTGTATGACTATTGTTTTTGAGCTATGATTAGTGGAATATCGGACTGATGGTTGTAGTCATCATGCGAAGCAATGTAAAAACATGCTTGTTGAATTCTTATGAAATGTACAAGTAATGAGAGACGGCTGGCACGTGCGGTCCACGAAATTTGTATATGATGTTGATTTTAGCGACTTTCAAGAAGTCTGAGTGGTCTGTAAGAAACGAGGCGCGTGTGAAAAAAAGCGAAAAGCGTTTTATGATCAGCAAAAGCTAGGCGCATGCAGTAATTAGAATAAAAAGCATGCGTACGGCACATGCCAAGTAAATATCAGGCGTTCTAGAAATATAATGCAGTTTCGAAATACATCATAATTTACAATAAAAGTCCCGACCAATTTGAATTATTTAGGAGAGATCCGATTATGGTTCGGAATCTTGAACAGATCATAAGGAAGAAAATATGGTAAACTAGGTTCGGATTAATTAAAAGAGATACTCAAGAAAAATCAATCTCCAAGAAACACTTCATCACTTATTTATCTTCAGCAATTGTCTATTCAAATTTCGATTCATTTGTTAACTTTTATTGTTCACCTATTATTATCAATAAATTTAAGTTCGTATTATATTTAATCATTAATTTGCACTGTTTTCAATTTCTTAGTTAGCCCTCCTGTTCGGGCGTAACCCCGAGTGTGAAATTTCAGATAGTGGAAGGAGTGAGATAGCAGGGAGAAAAATAAGAAAGAAAATTAATGTAATCCGGGTAACGTAAAAACAAACAAAGATTTATTGTATTTATAAAAACG
>JAPYYT010004303.1:0-18268 GCA_030522565.1 Ceratosolen corneri | reverse complement strand
ATAAATATCATTGCGTGCATTTTTTCTACCGTTTGTTATAAATTCAATAAATCTTTATTTGTTAATACGTTATCCGGATTACCTTAATTTTCTTTCTTAGTTTACTCCCTGCTATCTCTCCCCTTCCACTATCTGAAATTTCACAATCGGGGTTACGCCCGAACAGATATAATTAACTAAAATTGAGCATAGCCGTTTTAAAATAAATTTATATTTTATATAAAAATAATTGCACATATTAGATTTAAATTTAGAATTTGTATACAGTATATGTAACCAATAAAATAAGTGATATATCACATTTCATCACGTCCGTAAAATATTTTCATATTGGCAATGGCGATAAAGATTTTTGTTTTTTTTAATAGCACACCTTGAATTTACTCGGCGCAAGATGTCACACGAGAATTTGAACACATTCGCGATTCTTCACTTTCATAAAACAAGTGAAGTTGCACGTGCCCTTCGTACGTGATGCATCTTCATTTCATAATGTGCATATCCGTAATTCCGTAGCCTTTTAGAACGGTAATGATTTCACAAAGGCTCGCACGTGTTGCAGAGCGTCGTGCACTGCGTAAATGCAACAGTGCACGTGTCACGTGTAAAGGAAGTCCGGGGGTAGCCTTTTCTGGCAGACCGCTAAATATTAATGCACGTGTTCCCATTTCATCATATAACTTACTTTTATAATGAAACTAAAATGGGAATCATATTACAAAAGAGTTGTTTAAAGAATTTGCAAAGCCCAATAACTTAATTGTAATTCTAATATGTTTTTTATATAAATTCAGAAAGAAAATAATTTATTTCAAATAATTTTATTTTAAATTGAAATGACTGCCTTTAGTTCTTAATTTAATAATTGTAACTATGTTATACCAACACATAGTGCAAAATAAATTCTTCAAGATTTTTTCCAGTATTGAATGTTCATTTATGAAATAAATTTGTATGATAGCAGAATATTCTAAACAGAATTAATGTAATAATAAATAGTAAATAGAAATAATAAATAATCATTTAATGATATAAAATGATTTAATTAAAATAATAAAACGTACAGTTTAAAATGATAATAAAAAATATCAACAAAAAAGAAGGATATCGATGTACTTTTTAACGGCATTTGAGTCCACAAGTTGTTAAAATCAGGAAAAGCGTATTACACAATTCATAGCAGAAGGATTATAATTGCCTATGTAGAGAAATGACATGTAAGAGGCACATACACAGATACGTATGTAACGTAATTAAATCCACTTTTCGAAAAATGGGAGATATATGAAGGTGCCTTAAAGCAAATAAAGCTAATATATTTTATTGGTATTAGGTTACTTGTTTATATATTTACTTTTTTGTATACATTTACAGCGAATGAAAAGTGAATATGTTTATAATTAACGAAATCTTCAAGTTTAAACAGATTTTTAAAATTATAGTATATTTTATTCTTATAAAAAGTATTTTTTAATTTATCTAAAAATGTTGGATGGATTATAACAATAAATATAATTTTTCGTACATAAAAGAATGAACTGTGATAGGTAATACCTAGATTGTTAATATACATTAGATATTATAGTAAATATAATACATAGTAAAAATAATACAGAAATAAAATACTTATATTGGTTTTAATCAGAAACATTGAAGGAGATATACATTTTATTATAAGTTTTTTTATCTATGTATGAATGATCTAAGTATTTTGTTTAATTTTTTAATTTTTTATAAATAAATTTGTTAAAATTTATGCAAGCAGAGAATGGAGTTTATATGTTTACAAGTATTATGTTATAAAATAGTGTAATTATATAGATTCCATCATAATAAAGTTGTTAATAAAATTATTCATTGTGTCAGTAATTTCAACAGTTTGCTTTCGCGTACTTTATTGTACTATTATTTTTACAAATTTTTGTTATGATTTTTTACTATTTATTATTAATCAATAAACATAAAATAATAGACTAATTTAACAAGTAAATTAAAAATATTTATTATAAATATCTAAACAATAACCAATGGGAAAGAAAGAAATTTGTAAATTAAATTCTTAATCTCCTTGCATCGTTTTCTTTTTTTCTATATGATTAATGAATCGAAAGCTATTTAATTTTAATGCGCACCATAAGCAGCATAATAAGTACAAAAACAAAGATCATAAGATAAACGGTGAAACATAAAATTTAAGAGAAGAATTACAAATAGTGACATCTAACAATATTCATGATTGCATCGATAGATCATCGATTTTCTTCATTTCATGATCATGCTGAATGAGTATATATAAAATTTTCTATAAATTAAATACAGTACAATATTTATTGACGCTTTTGAAATTGTTTACCTTAAAGTATGGAGTACAATAAATATATGTATTCAGTAATAAAATTATATGAATTATGAAGTTATTTGGAATTTCCGATGCTTAAGAAATTTTTAAATTATACAAGACATATTTTTTATTTCATCATCAATATAATCTTAAAAAATGCTTTAATAAAATATGATGAATGCTTAATTGATTATTTTTATTATTTAATATTTATCGATATTGTCTCTAAAAATTAAACTTGGAATTAATAATTTACATATTTATATAAAATAGTTAAAAATTTAGATAATATATTATACATAAATAAATTGTGGTTAAAATTTTATAGATAAAATATTATAAGTAAAATATTGCAGGTAAAATATGATTAGTTTTTTATTAAAATTTCAGTTATGGGTAGAAATTTCAGAGTAAGAAATCTAAAACGAATAAGCAATTAATTTGGTGAATCAAGACTATTGCAATGTAAGTTTACATTCCTATCTTGCATACAAGTTTTTACATTTAAAATTTATCACTAGTATTACTCGGGACTCTCAAATAGCCACGGACAGGGACAGGAATTGGTTCATGGTGACGATGAGAGGACAAGGTAACAGACGCCAAAAGAATACGAAAATCCATGCGTAATAATTAAGATGTTCCCACATACTCGTGGGAAAGCCATACGTGAGTCATAAGAGCCGAAGGTCGCAGGACAAGATGCTGATCGACGAAGCGACCGTCGAAAATGCCAATCGAGTCGTTTTGCACCTTAAAACCGTTACCATACCACATTGAAATAGATATCAATGACACAACTTGAAATAAAGTTATGTGATGTTGAGACACTTGAAAAACTAATATCTACAAATTTAAAACACTTTTCACATCCCTACGTATATTGTACTAATTTTTCGAACAATTTAAAGGATTTTAGTTGAAATTTTCTTTCATGTAGAGAAAGTCGTTATATGTATAAAACTTTTTTTAAGTACTTGTAATCTCCGATAGAATGAGTAGAATCAAAATGAAGAATTATAATCGATTAGATCAATGTATCCTTACCTTCTTTTCTTGTAGCATACAAATGATTACTTAACATGGAAATAAAAATATATTTTTTATTTATGTATGTATATAAAATAGAAATACATGAAATGTATTGCTAAGAATTTTATTTACTAATAGTCAATTTATCTAATTAATATGTATAATTCATGTTAAGTTTATATTTAGTATATTTTCCATTAAATACATATTACTTAATTTCTTCACTACCTATTTTATTAATGTTTAACCATTGTAAGTCATTTTTAAAAACTGTTTATATAAATATTTATTACTTTACGTCTCATGTTAAAGGATAGATAAGGTAATTTTTTTCAATTGTCTACATTAGTAAGTTATTAGTATATAAATAAAAGTAATTAATTTTTGTTCTAGTTAAAAAACTCTAAAAACCATATTCTAAACATATTCACAATGTGAAAAACACGAATAAATTTTTATAATAGATTTTTATATTTTGTATTTAATAACAAATTAATTAATATTTGGACGATTTAATAAAACAATTAAAATTTATTCATATATAAATAGTTTTTATTATACCCAATAGTTCATATAAATGAAATAATTTAATTTAACTTTATTGTTTCTGGAAGATTCTATCTAATATTTTTTAATAAATTGTTGTCTTTGTCATAAAATGAAAAATATTTTTAATTGAAAATCGTTCCATTGTACGTTATAAAATTAAAATATTTATAAGATAGTATTTAAAATTAAAAAACACAATTTTAATAGATGATAAATTAATTATCGCATTGATAACTACTGCTTCATGTTATTTTATTTATTTAAATTTTATTTTATGACGTCGAAAGATTAGATGAACTTTAATATAATATATATTTTGTGAAATTTGAATATATAACTATTAAAATATATAATGTTATTTTTAAAAGAATGACCAAAACTTGTAAATTAATGATTGTTTGAGATTAAATTATAGATACATGCTTAAAGGAATATAAAAATTAAATTATTATTATTTGGCTAATAATTTTTGGTTGAATTTTAATGAAAAAATTACTCTAGACAAACTGAAAATAAAAAATTGAAAACAAAAGAAAAATTATTAAAAAATGAATTTTTATGATGTATTCTGTAGAACATAAGAAAATTAAATATGTAGGATGATTACAATTAAAACGCGAGAAAAAGTTTTATATATACAGCTCAGTCGATAGCGAGCAAAATACGATTTGTCCCGCTTAAAATTAACAATAAAATGACGAAATAATTACTTAACATAACATACGCCTTTTAATTCGCTTCTTTTCTTTCCTCTTTTCACCTTCCAATCCACCTATTTGACTCCACGTGGTCTATTGTATGTGCAAACGCATGACGCAAAAAGCGATTGAACACAATCGCGACTGTATCATAAACCTAACAAAGAGCCATATAATCCCGATGAACAACGAGATAAAGGCGCACGCGTATATGCGTACCTATCGAGTCTGATTAATCACGCTTCAAACCAACGATGACGAACGACACGTCGACATTCTGACTGACATACGTACATACTCCCCCCCTCTCTGTTTTTTCCACCTTTCCTTTTTTCTTTTTTTTTCAATGCGTTCACATGTGTTTTAGTTACCCACGTGCTTTGATTTACACGTTCTTCGAACTTAAATTTAACTTTAAATTTTACAATGACTGTACTCTTGATTCTCTATTTTGTAATCCTTAGTGAACGAAAATGTCTAGATTCAATTGAATATTTAACGTTTTACATAGAGAAAATCTCAGAAATATTTGTTGTTCTTTTTTATTACTCAATACGTAAAATTCTAAGTGAGATCAATATTAACAAATATTGGCTATATACAATGAAATAAATTCGAATACTTAATATATTCTATTTCCTTTGTAATAATTATTACATTACTTTTAAATTTTGTTAACACTTGAAGCATTCAATAAATATATGCATATAATTGAAATATTTCTATAAAATAAGATTATTAAAATATTTTGAATGTTTTCATGATGACATGGTCGAAAAATTTAATTTTAACTTTTAGATCTTCTGGCATTTTTAATCTTTTAAATTACGGAAAGATTGAATAATAACTTTTTAAGTTTATTATATTTAATTATATAATAAATTAGACATTTATTTATATATTTTTACAATAAATTTAAATTATACGTAAAAAAATTAATTTTTTAAATGTTTGATTAATATTCACAATTTATAATTACATGAAAACTTAAGAACTTTCTGATACCTAATAATAATTATTTTAATTTAATAATAATAATTATGCAACTAAATATTGCATATATATTTTTATTGCAGCTAACTCTATTATAGATTTCATATGAAAGTAAAAGTATAAAATCTAACTGCAAATATTCTTTTTATAACCTGGTTTAAATATTAGATCATTCTTGAAATTTAATTATACTTAAAATGAAAGGAATGTCTAAAAGATTTAGTTTATAATAATTTTAGAATAAATCCGTTCAATTGTATTAAATGTTTTAATTAAAAACAAAATCACTCTTAAGTTTAACAAAAGGATTTATTAAAAATCTCAAATACTTTATTGAATTTAAATATTATTGAACTATGTAAAAAATACACGATATACTCTATTAAAAGTTCCAATATTGAAATGAATAAAAATAAATTTATATAATAAGATTTTAAAAAAATAAAACCTTTTTGAAATTCGAAAGTAGGTTCTTTCCTAAAGTTAGAATAAAATTAAAATAGTACATAGTTTCAATAACGTTACTGTTTTTGTATTAAGCATTTTGTGTATTAACAGTTATATTAGACATCAAAGGTATAATGATTAATTATATTTGTTTATTATATATATGTGATTATCTATATAAAAAAGCATAAATAGTTTGAAAAAATTTATGTCAACTATTAACTATTTAGAGAACTCCTGGATTTACTTTTTCTTAACAATACCTGTAGTTGAATTTTGGAAAAAGCAACCATTAATAATGAGCTTGGAAGACCACGCAAGACCTTATAAGTAATTCTATCATTAATCTAAATGTGATTAAAAATAAAATTGTTTTATCATTTATAACTGATTTCATATGCAAAACTAAAGGTAATCAATGTTTTAAATTTTTTGAAAATGAAATTTAATGCATTTATATAATTTCTGTCTTTTTGCGAGGTAATTAAATAATTAGTATTACATTATATTTCATTTTAAACGATTACATTTAATTAATATAAATAAAATTTTTAAGTATATTTTAATATAGTATACAAATAATTATTCTAAATTTAAGAGTCTTTGTTGTTTATTAATTAGATTATACATGAAAATAATTTAGAAATAATTATTATCTCTAAAACATTGAACTGATAAATATTTAACAACTGTTTAAGTTGAATCATATTTAAAAATTATGAAATACATAAAAATTAAATTGCAATTACGACATAAAATAATAACATATAATAAAAGGCATAAAATAATAATCTCTAAACAATAAGGGTATTTAAAGATACATAATTTTCATTGATAGATACTTATATTAAATAAGTTGAAGATTTATTAAAATTTCTTTGGAATTAAAGACTTGTCAACTACAAGAGTAGTGGCTCTGCCTGATAAATTTACTTTATTCAAAAGAAAACATGAAAAAAGACTACTGAGCAAAAAAGTGCGATAATCGACATATGAAAAAGTAAATAAAAGCAAGGAATTAAAACTAACCACGTCATGACATTGCTTCCCATACATAATTCACACGCGATCAGGTGAAGTTGGAAGCCAACTAGCGACAATTATGTGAAGAAGAACGGTATTTCGTTGTTAGCGTCATCGTCTTCTCCTGCTATACAGCCGGGTACTTTGCATATTTACGTTCGGTACCACGTACACCTCATTCGTGCGTCGTTTGAATGCAAAATACCCGCATCCCCCTTATGACCGCACTACTCGAGGGGCTGATTAATAAAAAATGCCCAGATACTCACACGTAACCGCAATTCGCTACGGCAACTTCGCTTCAATATTTTACGTTTTATAGTTCAGATCAAATAATTAAATAACCGTTTTGTACTTATTCGAATGAAATTTCAGTTTATTCAATGTCAACGACTTTATTTTTACATCTTTAATGTAAGTCATTCAAAATTTAACTATACATTAATTTCTATTACTAAAATTAAGTGTTAAATTTTCATACGTAGTTATAAATTTAATAAAGTAGACAGAGTAATAATCATGTAAATTTCGATTATATAATTTAATTCAGCCTTAACTCAATACTCGCTGTATAAAAATCAAGTTAAAACCTCATAATAATTTAATAAATCATTATATCAAATAATATAAATAACTAATATAAATACAGTTTAAAAAAAATAACAAAAACCTTGCTAAAAATATACATTTAAAACTGTTTCGATAACTGTTCATAATAAGTTACTATTTATTACAATTATTGAGAACAATCATTAATAAATAAATAACATAAAATAATAAAAAAAATAATAATACGTAAATAATAAAAGTAATTTTATCTTTTTTTTTACATAATAGCACAAATAAATGATAAAACTAATTATTTAAAAATTTAATAAAAGGAAATTAGAATTTATATTTCATGTAATAAAATTTAAATTTTATTAAACGTGAACTCGTTATTAAAAAAATTTCTTTTAAAAACCTATTTTAAGCAAACATTTATATATATATATATATATATATATATATATATATATATATATATATATATATAAACTGTTCAATATAAGTATGGAATTACTTTTAAGTTTGCACTTACGAAAATTGAATATTTTTAAGATGAATGTAATACAGCTAACTATAATTAAATTCTTTTAAAATTACTATCTGTATTCAATTTCGTCATAATTCAGCTACAAGAAACTTCATTGAAATCTCCACAAAATTGTACTTATATCAGAAAATTATAAGTATAACCCATTAGGTAAAAATTCTTAGTATCAAAAAATAAAATGAAGAATTATTTCTTAATATATAATTTTTAATTAGAATATGTATCATTTTTATGAATACTAGTCACTAATAATTTTATGATATACTATTTCGATTATAAATTTAAATAATTTTCTATTTATAAAACCACTTATTCTGTGTTAAAAGTATACGAAGACAATATTAAAAAATTTTACAAATTTCCACTATTACAAATATATTGAATAGAAAATTTTTATTATAAGTACAAAAATATTATAATTCATAAAATATTTTAGACAAACTTTTTATCAATAACGTTTCTCATTGTATGTTGTATTTTCTTTTCTTTTTCATATTTCTACATGTTAAAATTAAAATACTAAAGTATCTTATGAAAAATAATGGAAATTAATTAATTTAAAAAGTATGTATTTGATTTATTTATTTGAATTAATTATTAAAAATTATAATAAATTATTAGTGTTCAATCTATTATAATATCATATTTATGTTAAAAAAGATCATTTGATAGTGTATTTTATTATAAAAGAATATAACTATATTATAAATCATATTTTAATATTATTCTTTTTATATGGACAATTAATATTTGTTTTATAAATATCATTGTATGGTCATTTAGTGAAATTGTTTGAAGATATTAAAAAGATAGGTTTAACATTGATATTTACATATTTAGGATAGTTGTGTAATTTTTTTAATTACTTGTAAAATTGATAAAATTATAAACATTTGTTTATATATAAAAACTTTTGCTTTTGAATTGCAATATTTCACAGTTCATAATTAATTAAGTGCTAAATACATACTGATTCAATTATGAAATATAAGATAATATACAATTTATATTATATAATTAAAATATTAAGTTAAACAGACTTCGTTTAATTTAAGTCACAAATATTATAAATTATTATATATATTATAATGAAGAAAAACTTATATTTTAGAAAAAAATTAGATACATTGTTCGATAAGTCGTACTTGTAAATCAGTTTTTATGAAAACGAACTCATTAAAAAATTTTTCTTAAATAGTCATTTAAAGTAATTACTACATTTCTATACTTAATTAATTTTAACAATTTTTTTCTCGTATAACTGTCAAACATTAAAGAGTTTATTAACCAAAGAATATTTACATGTATATTATTTTATCGATGTATATGAAACAATACGTGGTGATCGTTTAGGATTCGAATTTTCTATTGTAAAAAATACGATCGTTGCCACATTACAGAGAACATCAAAAACGGAAAGGAGCGCACGAACCAACAACCACACCGATGAGATTACGATATCAACTTCCATTTCCCTCTCTCTCATACACTGTAATTTTATCTCTCTCTCTCTCTCTCTCTCTCTCTATTCTTTGTTGCCTATTCATGCGTCTGGTTCCTTCTTAAGTATCCATAATTTCCGGATGATGATTACAGGGCAGGGCACTGCAACCCTTTTGGCTTTCGTTCGCGTGCCCGGTGCACTATATACCTACACTTTGTGTTAGAGTGAGAAAGAAAAAGCCCGTTCGAAAACCAGCTTGTTATGTTTATCTATCTACTTACGTATATGCACACATATATCCATGCATGCATTCAAGTTCGTTGCATAGTTATATAGACGTGTTCGCCCGCGTAAAATTGAAACAGGGAGTGTCTATTACCGCATATGAAACTACATTTTTTTTCAAAATTTTACACCAATATAACGACGAAGGTACGAACAAGAATGAGTTAGTATTTTGAGACAAGCTGCAGAAAATTAGATTGAACGACTTAGGCAAGTCGCAAAAAATTATGATGTTTATGCAAGCATAAACTTCAGATAACAAAAAAATTACATTTATTAATATTTAAAGATTCTTATCGATTTATTGTATTATTTATTTATTTATTATTTAATATAATGATGAATTGTTATTGATTACTTTTTAATATTTTGAAAAATGAACAATATTTTAACGTAGTAATAAATATTTTAAAAAAAAAATTGTTTTTCCATAATTTCAATATACTTGAGAATTAATAATTAATTTAGCTATTTTTTTTTGAATGTATTTATTTCCTTTTCATTTCAATAGTCATTTATATTTATTGATATACAATAATAATAAATACTCATTTATACAAGCCTAAATATATATTACGAAATTTAATTAAGAAATTATTTCTAAAATAAAGAAATATTGTCTGGGATGAGGATATGAGAGAATTAACTGCTAACAGATAGCCATTTCATAATATTTTAATAGTAAAAAGATAAAATTTGTAATTACCATTTTACATTTTAAATGATCCAACTGAATATTGAAAATATATATCTGATGTTCACCTAATTCTATTGTAAATTACAAACTATTGTAAATTCATTTCTAATTTCTATTCGTCATGTCTCTTCCTTCATGAATAAACAATCAATATGTAATATCTAAATATCAAAACTGTATAAGAATTATATCACTTTCAATAATTAAATCCCTATTATCAGTTCCTTATGTAAACAAGCGATTGAAGCTAAATGAACTTTATTATGCTATTACCTATATTCCTTATCATTAACGCCCTTTATTTTGCTTGATTTTTTCAATTTTCTCTAAATGGTAATAATTTATATCTCTAGTTTATACACATCTACTTCGTTGCAAGAACATATGACAATTGATAGTGCAGCTTAATTTATTTAATATTAAATAATTTAATAAGAAATTTAATTTCTTACGTCTGCATATTTACAATTGATATTAGGATTTAATTAGAAAATTATTAATACAAATTTATATCAACTGGAAAAATATTACAACTATATATTTCTTACATACATCTTACATCTATATAAATTCATCTTTTGTTTTAGCAAGTTTGCTTACATATAAATGATGTATATATTATGAAATATTAATATTTCATAGTTGAAAGGTATTGAGTAAAACCGATTGGTTATTGTTCAACATATCAACATCATTTTATTCATATAACAATTAATGTATCTATTACTTTCGTTTGTAAAAACAATCATTATCATTTATTTTATACAACACTTTTATATTTATACATATTTATTATATTATATTATATTATATTATATTATATTATACACTATTTATACAACACTTTCTTTTAATCTTTAAATGATCGTTTTAAAAGCAATTATTCTGTTTCAAGTGAGAGTCTAAATATATATATATATATACATGAAAAAGCCAATATTTTTTTAAATAAAAATTTAGTGATATTTCATAAGCTTACTTCTAATGCTTTTTATTTTCTTATCAATAAATTGGGAATTGATTCGAGATATTGCTACTAAAAATTTGATCTATTATACATTTTAATTTTTGCTGTCTAATTCGATGACGAGATTACAAAAATGACTTATTAACATGTACAATAATTATTGGTGTAAAATATTAAACATTAACAACTTATAATAATTATATTATAAAATAGAAATTATTTTACATTAAAATAAAATTTATTACGTATATCCATATTTATTATGACAATGAGAAGCATTGCAAAAGATTATCAAATAATGTTAGAGATACAAATGAGTTATGATTTTCTATTTCTTATGTCTTTATTTGCACGTGCGCTCACAAACTTGAAATATAAAGATATTTAAGTAGCTACCATGCTAACTCGTTTACTGATAGATTATCTTTTATTACATCAGAAAGCCACAGAATTGTATGAAGTATAGTGTAATTAATTACATTCAGGAATAAAAATGTTGATTAACTCAATTAGATATTTACAATATTCATTAAATATATAAGTAGTTTAATAAAATCTTAATGTAAATTATTCAGATAATATATTCTTTCGTATAACCAATATAAAATTCCAAATTATAAAATCTACTATTTATTTATATTAACAACTTCAAAATTTTAAATTGTTTACATCTCTAATGAAATAGTTTTCAATAAAAAACTACTTATTATTAAACAATTATTTTATTAAATAATATTGATAACTTTTATTTGGAAATTTTATATTAACAACAAAATATCTCCAATGATTCATTGAAAACACATTTATTATATTACAATTTTTCTTGTTTAATTTATAAATAAAAATATTTTCTTTCTTGAATCATAATAAAATATTTGTAAATTTACAAGCAATATTTTATCATCTATCATTGTTGATCAATCCTTCTATCATTGTTAGTTACGATAAATATCGATTTATTAAAACATACATGTATAAATTACTTCTTAAAGAAAATCGCATGTATGTAAAAACTTATCTTTCTCTATAATACTGTTATTACAATTAGTATGAATACTCGCTTTTACACCAACCTCATGATGATGCGAATGCTGCAACATAAGAAAATCAGGAGCCAGTGAGATTTGTTGTGGATGTTGTTGCCCTTCAGTTTCTGATACCTCTTGAAGCAAATCCACGTGTTCCGCCCAACAATTTTCAGACATATCCATGATTATATCGGTCTCGTTATTTATATTGATAAGGATCCACTGGCTACTCCTAGGTTATATGCACCGTTGAATTGATCACATTAAGTGCTTTAATTCATTTATAAATAAGTAAAAGGCTGAAAGCCTAGCAGTATGAAATTTCGAATATTTAAGAATAGCACTATAGAGCTCAAATTTTAGTTAATCAACTATTTTGTTATAGTACAAAGATTTAAGCATCGGGCCATATAAGAATAGCAGTGCATAGAAAATCAGTGTATTATTTGGAAGAATATTAAAAGTCGTAGCACAGCACAATAATGTCAAAGTCAACCACGACACAAGGCTCTCCCACTTTTTCTGATCATTGCTAAATTTAATCCAGACATTAGCAAACTTAATTTAATATCTTGATATATTCTGTAACAACGGTTTTATATTAACACATTTATTAATATTTTAAACAATTAGTTCTCGATTTCCACTTGCGAAAATATAATGACACACACGCATTTGATAATCAGCTATTTGAATCTCTAAACCCGTCACTCAAGATGTTTCCCGTTCTCGTGCCAATCTTCTTTCGATTTTTCTATTCTCTGTCGTACTTGCTTTTCAAATCTCTTGGTGCTCAGAGCTCGTCAGAAAATAGACGACGATAGAGTGGCATATAAATACAGTCAGAAGACAACACGAAAGACAAAGAAAATGAGAGAGAGAGAACTCGTTCGCACTCTCTCTTTCGCTCTCTCTCTCTCTCTCTCTCTCTCTCTCTCTCTCTCTCTCTCTATCTATCTATCTATCTATCTATCTATCTATCTGTGTAATATAAAGAGAGAGAGACAACATGAAAAAAAGACGCACACACATATATATATATATAAATAGAGAAAATAAGAGAGTGAGAAAGAGAAAGAGAGAGAGGGCGGCCCGTTAGCGATGGTCAGTCGTCGTCGAATGAAGCTTGGTCAGTAGGGTTAGGCTAAGAGGTATGTAGCTAAAGTGAGAAAAGAGTCTCAACCAGCAGAAGTAACAGCAACAGAAACCATGGAAACTTGTGCAGCATCAGATCCTAGTATTGTAAAGAGAGACGCGCACGCGAGGATGACGCATACGCATATAACATGAGCGCGCATAGGTGCGTTGCGACGGTGCGTGGGAAGGGAGATTGCAGCACATAGAGGGGTGGAAGACAAGGGGGAGAAGCGACGACCGAGTGGGGAACAAGGCGTAAGGTTGTCCTGGCCGTTCTCTGGAGGTGGCGCCAATATCTGCCCTCTTACCCTCTCTGCCACGAGGGACCAAGAGAATGGGAGAATTTTGTGTATGGAGTGTGTAGTTGTATAGCGCGTGTATACAGACCACACAATGAAGGCGCACATGCATGGATAAATTATGCCGGACAGAAATAACAAATAAACTGTAAAAGAACCAATGAATGGGACATAATATATCATTTAGTGCGCTATTTTTATACACTAGAAGCAATTTTAAGTTATTATACAATATGACAATAAAGATGAATTACATATAAATTTTTTTAAAATGTTTCCGATATAAGTAAAAAATTAAATATTTTTAATTTTAATGATATATTAACTTTGGAAAAAAAAGCATGTTTTTACAAAGTTTTGAATTTTCTTGTATTTTTAGTATGACACGAAAATATTTTGAGAAGAAAATAACCAAACAAAATTAATATTAATAACTTTAAATTTATCAGCTATAAATATTAATTATACAATATTTTAATGTGAATATATATTATTTAAAACATATTTACTACTGTTTCGCTGAAGAATCTTTAATTAAAAATGTATAAATATAAATTAATTTTTTTTCAGATTATTAATGTCATCAATATTTGAAAAATATTCATATTTTTTATTATATATAAATATAAGACAACTACAGTACAGTAACTCTGGTTTATAATAATAAATATTAAAACTATATTAATTCTTGAAACATGTACTGCTATTATTATAGTTATTGTTTAATATTTACTGTTTTAATTATAATTATATACATAACTAATCAATTAGTCCAATCAATAATAATAGAACAAATAACAATATAGTAATTATTATAAATTTTAATCGAAATTGAATCAAATTTATCATATTGCAATACAATATCAATTTAATTAAGTTATTTCTACGATGCAGTTATCTTGATTTAATATAAATAATTTTATGTAAATGCGAAATGTATAATTTTATATATTACAATATAATTAAAAAAATTTTTAATTTACCAGTTATAAAAATAATCAATAAATATTTCAAATAATATTTTGTAGATATCAAAATATTCATTAATAATATAATAATGGATAAATAAAATAATTTTTTTCAATTTTCTACATTAGTAAGTTATCAGTATATAAACAAAAGTAAATATTATTTTGTTCTAGATTATTGCAAATATTAATCGAAAGCCGCCGGTAAATGTTATAAAGAACATAATTGTAATAGAATGAATTAATAGTCAAGGGCAACAGGAAAGGCATGATTTTAAACATAAAATGTATTTGGACTTAAAACGTATAACGTGCTTTAGCATAATGTATGGAAAAAAGTTGAAAGAGAGAAGGGGCGGAATCAACATTCATAACAGAGAGAATTTGCAATGCATAATAATTGCTAGAATGAACTGTAACGATTTTGACAACTCAAAAGTTAAGGAATGATGAGTGTTATTGCAAAAAACCGAATGTAATAATAATTCAATCTTGAGAAATGACTATGCTTTTCTAAAAAAATATTTTCTTAAGGTTCAAAAGAATCACAATAAAAATACCATACAGTACCATAGTTTTCAATGAACTAAAATACCATTTTACGTACATTTTCTATAAATTATTTTTGAAAAATAAGATGTTTATTTGGATTTCTTTCTTTCAAGCGATACTGCAGATTTAATTTTATGAAAATTGCTAAGCAATTTATAGAACTTTTTCAATATATTTTTAATGTTTTCGCAATTCCATATAAAAAATCAACCATCGGAACGTCGCCATATACGTTGACCGTTTGTTGTTTACCATTATAAAAGTACGATACAAGAATAACAAAAGAACAGTATAAATTCGAAGAATAGAGTTTATTGGCAGAAAAGTAGAGAAAAAACATTCAAGTGAAATATTTATCCACCACATGGTGACAGGACTGCAAACGAGGCAAGGAAGAGTGTAAGAATTTTCCAACATCATTGCGGCTGATTTGCTGGGCAACAGTGAAACTCGGGCGAGAAAAGCTCCCGCCTGTTAGCCTAAAAACGAGGGAGACGCAAAACTGCACAGACCACTTAAGAATATTGTAACATGCTGCCGATCGCGGGACCAATAAGAAAAATCGATAGAAGTAGTTCCGACGGAGCGGCTACAAGTCGCGATTAGCACCCACAAATGCAGTGTAAGTCGCACTCTCGCGTGTGTATCAGTCTGTCTTGATCAACGTACAATTTTCATTTGGAACTCACATGGAGAATCCTGTCGATAGTCATAGCAAGGCACCGAAGATTGGTAAAGAACCGAAAGAAGACTCACCCCTACAACTGAAGTTAGACTCAAGTTTGTCAACTTACAATTGATAGTATCAAGCCTTCAACGTGGAAGTTGGTCAAGGAAACGGCTCGGACCTTGTCGGCATTTTATGAAGAGGACTCATCACTCTATTCAGCAAGTTAAGCACTAGGTTATTACATATTGTACTACATACACTACATATTGTACTACATGTGTACTACATACACTACGCCACAATTACTACAATAATTTATAGATAGTTTTATACATAATAATTAAATACATACCTTGTCTAAAATTTCATAGAAAATAGTTGTTAAATATTTAGATTCAGCACATACATGTTTTGTTAATTTAATTAATCCTGCTCATTATACCCTTATTTTTTACCATCAAAGAATGCATTCATCATTCAAGTAAAATCCTTATCAGTAGGCCGTTCGATTCAGACAATGAGTCTGAGCCCACGAGAGGTAGGTAGATAATAATAATTATATAGGTAGATAATAGTAGGTAGATAATAGTAATAATTCAATTTAATGGAAGATTATATAACCTAATGAACTTATAACATCTTTAAGAGATCTAGAAGCTTTGATCATAAGTCCTTATTATAAATACGAATATTATTACAATTAAATTTCTTTTAGAAATAAAAATGATTAATTTAAACCATTAATAATAAAATCCATAAAAATGAATAACATATAGAATGGAATATTTTTAAAAATATCTTGATAGACGCTTTTAATATAAAAAGAGTTACATTTTTCATACATAGATTTATTATGAATTTTTATTTTACATTAAAATTTATTTATTTATTTATTTATTTATAAACTTTATTTATTTATTCTTAAATATTTATCTTTAGAAAAATATGATATAGAATTTGAAATTAGAAACATTAACTAAATATATTGATATTAAAGACGTTAAAATTAATCAAATATATAAAATAATAAAAGTAAAAAATATTTCTAGGCTATGCAATAAAATAATAATAAAATAAAAATTTGATCAAATTTTTAAACTTAAATATACACATTAAGCTCTTTTAATTAAATTAATTGTAGTCTGTAATCTCTGAAATATTCAATTACTTTTTATTATACTTTAGTTAAAAATAATTTTCTTGTATAAAAATTACATGTAAAATTTCATAATGAACATTTTTAACTACATTTTAGTTAAATATATAAATTAAAACTATAATTCCTTATAAATTAATATTAAATTTATATACAATTTACAATTTTAATTACATATGAAAAACCATAAATGTGTTAAATTTGCCTCATGTGTATACATGTTCGATTATAGTTATATATAATTAAAAATTTTGATTTGCTCTATAGAACATAAACAATTTAAAAATGGCTATTTTTATTTAAATAAAGGTTATTGGTGTTTAAAACGTAATGAACTAGTTAGCTGTCCATTTTAATTAGACAATGTAAATTAACAAATGTATATCTAGTGCACGTTAAAGATTTTCGTTTTTAAATTAATCAACTTTGTGATTTGACTTATCAAAACAATTTGTTTTATATTATATTATATTATAACCCATAATATACAAAATATCAACATTTTATAATCACTGTAATTATTCAGAAATCTAATATAAGAATTGTGTTATAAACAAAGTTTTAGTATTTATTTATAAAATACTTTCAGCTTATATCAAGTATCTATTTAGATTCAATCTGACTTAAATTTTATAATATAATCAACCGTAAATTTATTCTTAATACGACTATAACAAATTAATTTAACTAAAATAAATATACAAATAATAGGAGGAAATCAACTTGGAATTATGAATTATGTTATAAAGTGAATATATTAGCGGAAAGGCAAATTAATTATTTCCGTTAAAATTATTTGAACATGTATAATAGTTGATTACTAAGTGTTATGTAAATACTATATGTATTTAATACGGTTATAGCACCTCAATTGTCTGAATAAATT
>JAPYYT010004301.1:0-10239 GCA_030522565.1 Ceratosolen corneri | reverse complement strand
ACCACCTCAGCATCTCATAAAAGATTCTCTTTGACTCTCGCATATTCTCTCGCGGGTGATCTCAAAATGTGATCTCAACCACTTCATCACAGAGTTGCATCAACGCCAAATAGTACATCAGAATGACTCCAATCATTCTACTCTATCTCCTGGAATACATCAGACTGATTCCACATCAATCAACGCTGCCAATATGGAGTCCGTCAGACTGACTTGAATCACTCATCACTGCCATAGGGAGTTCAGACTAATTACCGACAAATCTCCACATGATTTCCATATTAGCGAAATCACATATTACAAGAAAGGCCGCATTCGACTTACAACGACTGTCACACAACTTTCGACCAGCTAAAATGCCAAGTTAGATAGGCGTTTAAACTACTAGCAACTGCCGCAATAAGCAACGCACAATTTTCAACTTACGCTACAATAGCCAACTCAGCTAGATATTCGTTTAAACTAGAAACAACACACATACTCAAGCGTAGTAAGCACGGCGTTCAACCTTGTAATTAACCGTCGCACCAAATATACCGCACTATTTAAACCAGGAAATTAATTCTTTCTTTCAACGGACTCTTAAAGACATCTCATTTAAAAGTAGCATAAAAATAATACAATTAACATTCAAGATAACTTAAATAATACAGAATCACAATAATATCTTTAATATATTAGCTGCAATAAAAACTGTTATTGTTATATTAATCCGTTCGTAGATTTCTTTCGATACCTGATGCACTCCCCCCTGTCCACTATCTACCTCTCGCTCTGACAATGCGAGGAGTTTTTATACATCGGGTTCAATCCCTAACAATAATTCTCTAACATAAATTCTTTTATCCTATGCTTATTAATCATCAATTTAATAGCTATATTCGATTTATGGTGATTAGTATTTAAATAAAGGTTAGTTCACATTACATTTGTAAACTATATAATATTTAAAGAGTTGAACTTTTAATTTTAGTGAGTGAAGTCCTGTACAAAAATATCAATATTTTATAAGACATTGGTTAATTGTAGTTGTAAAAGATACAGCTTTTTTATCTTTGAAGCTGAATTGGTAGTATTACACTGAGAATATGTTTGAAGCAACCAAGAAGAAACTATGGTCACTATCTGTTTTTTCTAAATTCCTTAATTTCTTTATATAAGCATTAACTTCTAAAATATGTCAAATCTTTACTGTCACAAATGTTTTTCGATTTATTTACAATTTTTCATAGAATAAGTTGAAAAATCTTTGAGGAACTATTACATATATCTGACTACTTGGAAACTGCTGAAATTGTTAAGTGAATTATTTTAAGTGACTGAGTAAGATGTAACCAATCTTTCACGTTTGCTATATTTAGAGGAATATTACTCTTTAGTAATGATATTTACTTTCGTTCCCTTCTAACTGCCCTAACAAAAATATGCATCACCACATTAAAAACTGAGCATCCAAAATGTCAATAAAAATCGAATATCACTGTAATTATAATTTGATTTTTTATATAAAGAAGAATATTTTGAAAGATTAATATTGTTAGAATTACAACATTTAATTTCATAATACAATATAAACAAATATTTCAGTAAGAAAACGTTGAAAGTAATGTATGATGTACAATATTAGTATGCACATATGTTCTAAATTAGATATTTAAACGCATCATTGTATAATATCAACTACTAGATTGAGATGAAAACTAAGAAACGATGAAATAATTTTTTATATATCATTTTGGCGGGACCAATTTACTTACGATAATTTACACAGAATTATTTATGTTTATTTGATGTTTTCTAGAGGGCTGCTGCTAGAAAACTGATAAATAATTTTTTACTCATTATTCTAAAACTGAAAAGATTACCAAAATAATACATTTTTTATAAAATAATACACCAAAACAACAATTACGTTTTTTAACAACCATTAACAAAATTTACGTATATTTTAATAAAAGAATGATAAAAGATATGATGGTCGCTACTTGGTCGTCGGAGTATTACACAAATAAATAACAGATCAAGAAATCAATATTCGTATCAAAGCGTACATCTTGTACCATATGTATATATTAATGATGTTTCGATTTGTTATGATACTTTTAATAAAATATATCAAGATTGCTTTTATAGTTTAAAAAAATAATTTTAAAAAATACTATGCCAAGACAAAACTTATCTTTTCAACTAATTTCACTTGTGAGAAGTTTGCACAAACAAATTAATGAATTCTAGAAGTATATTAAAGTAAAATCTTACGATTCGAAGTTGATTACAGGGGAATTGTTAAATGTTTTATTGAAGGGAATCTTGAATAGATCATGTACACTATATTGCACTATTTATTTGAAGAAAAATATTTGACCATTATTTTATGAGCCGTTTCTAATTTATTAAATGAAGTACACTACTCAATTTCTTTTAGATGACGGATGAATACTACGTTGAGCTAATCTAGATTTGCTAACAAGAAATCTATGAAGCATACGGTACATAGTCATTATGTACATTTTATTACAAAAGCTATCCACTTGGAGATCGTCTTTGCCTACATTTATCTATAATTTTTTTGAGAATACTTTTTTTTTTTTTTTGAACATAATAATAACTGTTACCAATTATGAGAATATATTACATATTTTTCAAACCAAAAATAGCCTCTTTTTCAAAACCACAGTATGGAAATTACTGTATTAGTTAAGTAGACATGGTGCAGTGATTATTCATCCCTTTAAAAGTATCGTATTTTAGTTGATCTTGAAATATTTTTCTAAATTATTGCATGCATATAGAATATAAAATAATATAGATTTTATTTTATTTATTAATTTTTATTCGTAAAATTAACCCGAGAAAAAACTCTCGCAAGGTGGTGTAAGGGAAAGGCGGACAGTGGAGGTAGAGAGATTGCAGGGTAGAATAAAACAAAGGCGAAGACGGCGCGTGTAATGCTATAAAACAGTTTTTATTTTAACATATTGAAAGATAATGTTGTCTCTAGACGATATAGTAAAAATATAATGCTATTATAATCTAAAATTACAACGCTCGAACTATCTTTACATTCAGACGTGAATTGAATACCGCGATAGTTTGAAGTGAATTTACAAAATGTGTTGAATTTCGTGAGTTTAATTAAATGTTACTTATTTCCGCACGGCTGCAATATTCAATCGTGAATTGCATATCACAATGCTTGAAGTGGTGAAGAATATTACGTATTTATGAATTGTAAGTCGTTCTTGTCTGTACAGCCGTAATATTCAGGAGTAAATTGAATATCACAATGCACTCGTTGTGTTAGCTAAGATCAATAGAGGTTACCTGCGATTCGTTGTTTCTACTTACTGGATATTAGTGTTGAAGCTGGTATGGGTTTATACCGTGGGCCATTGATGAAGTGCGCATTAGTAGCAACTCCCTTGATTACACTGCCTGTGCTTGATCGCGCATCCAGGTCTGGCAAGCAGCACAACCCAGAGCCCTTGCTTTTCTCTCAGTACGCGACTTTGAACTTTGTTACTTTATTACATATACTGATCGTTGAGAAACTATTCACAATACAGAATTTTGTTTCAAGAGATTGCAAATAGATAGATTTCTAGCAAGATTCTGAAGATGATGGGGTCTGATGCAACGCGCCGAAGGTGCGATATTTAAAGTCTTCACCTCGCTTTTGGCGAAAGGGAGTTTTTTTTATTCATCTGTTTTTTATTAAGAGCTAATTATTCAGATGTCATTGGTGCCCTTTGACCGATAGTGTTGACGCTCTTTTAGGCGGTGAAAGCGTCAAACGGCGGTCGCCTGCTCGTCGGACCTCTGAGACGGTACTCGCGATGTTATACCGATGCTTTGGCGGCCTGTGACGTTGCTTGATGTTTACACTATTCAAAATATGCATTGAATTGGTGTGAAACAATTCATACGATGTTTGGCAACTGTACTTGGATTCTTGGAAGGTTTTGTCCGTTAATTTTACGACACGGACGTCGCAATGCACATGATGCTCATACCGATCATCGTCGATCTTTCGGGTGCAATGCTCGGAAAACTCGACCATTTCAAATGACTGTCAATGCGAAAATACATTAAAAATATTATAGAAATGTTAAATGGGTCTTCAGGGACATCTAGTAATCATAAATATAAAAAATATTTAAAAACTAATGTCAAGCGAAATAGTATTATTTAGTGCCTTTCGAGATTACATTGGGTTCTCGGATAATTTTATTAATAAATAAATAAAATAAAGAAATAAATATTTTATAAATAATATATGTCGTATCTATATGCAAATTAACATTCTGTATGATATTAATTCTACTTGGGACTATCGAGATGCAACCGAATTTAAAATAATTGAGTTTTTATAATTCAAATGCAGAAATCGTTAATTTAAAATTAACGGAGTGAGGTATTGCTTTGCATGAAAAAAGAACCCATGCGATTCATTCCATTTTCCAGTGCTATCCAAGATATTTGATATTATTGATGAACTTACTTTAGTCTCTTTCCAAGTATGCCCTAGTCTTAAATGATTATTAAGACAATTACTAAAAATATTTTGTTTTGCAATATTTGACCTGCACGAAAAGAATTGAAAATATTTTTTATTTTTAAATACCCGATTGTGAATTCTCCTCATGATTGTGTATGTGGAAGGCAGTGGAAGGGGAGGGATAGCAAATACGTTATGGCTTGAATATGCAATGTTTGGTGTGATATTGTTTTTCCCTTTTACTGAGCCGTCGCGAGACTATTAGGTTTGTGGGAAATGCGTTCCGTGATACGCGATGCTGGTCTCAAGCATACATGTGGCACGCGAGGACGCGAACCGCGTTTCTACTTGCCTCTTAATGCGCTGTTCACTTCTGCGCTCCACCTGGGAGCTCCGTCCAGAGGGGGAAGGAGTCAACCAGGGGCCAAGTAGAGCTCATCGTCTGGGCGAAGCTTCTCGTTGTACGAACCCAGACACTGGCTAAGGAACTGCACGTATATAAGACCACGGGTTGCACTGGAGACCTGTTCGAGTGGTAGCGGAAAACGTTGTAATTGGGGTAAAAGTTCCACCTCGGCGTGATTGCGATCTTATTATATAGCCGAAGGACTAGCGAGTCCGCTGAGAATTCATGGTGGGTGGTCTCACGAATTTCCCTAAGTTGTTGAGATGAAAGAACAAAGGTCCTCTCATTTAGGCATGGGGTAGGGGGGTGAAGACTGAGACGACGGAGGTAGGGGGTTATATGGCCACTCACGTTGCACTTCAAAAGCGCGCCCCGCTAGCTGGAAACACTGGGTTTGTATATAAATTGTGGCAAACATGAAATATAAGATTTGCCACGTGCAGTTCTAACAGAAGGACATGTAAATAATATTCGTAAGATGTTAACCGAATATTCTAGCAAGGGTCACATTCAAAAGTAAATAGGTCTTATCTAGTGACGTCTCAAGATTCTGTCGAAATTGCGAACAGACTCCTTTCTCATGATTCAGTTGTGTAGTGGGCTCGCACATATCCTAAGCAGCTTTAACGATCGGTTGTAAATTGAAAACGGCCCTGCTTAGGAAACGGGCTTCAATCCCTCCACGACAGTGTAGTATTTTTATCACTGCAAGGAAATCTTCTTATTTTATTTCCGTAACTTGCACTGGAGTAAATCTTTTATCTGGATTAAGCTGTGTAGTGGGCTCACACAAATCCTAAACAGCCTCGACGATAAATTGTAAATTGAAAGCCGCTCGCTTGAAAAAAAGACTTCAAGCTCTCGGCAACGGTGTAGTCCTTTAGCAGACTTCGAGAAATTATGATTACTGCTGTGTATAGTTAATGCTGTCATATTTATATTCATCACCCAATATCCTTGTGTGCAGAGTGGGACGGTTATTAGTGCACTGCTCCTCAGTAGTGGGGCACTGCTGCGCAATAGACAAAGAATCAATCTTTATTTAATTTTTTCTTTACGTAGATGCCATGTGGCATATTTTTAAAGTATTGTTATTAATATATTTTATTAATATATAAGTATATAAGTATTAATATATTTTATTCAATTTTAATTATTTAAACATTATTAAATTTCATTGTTTAACAATAATAAACATGTTTGATAATTTGATTTTTAAAAATTTTTAAAAAAATAAAAATAATATTTTATAATACTTTGTCTTGTACTGTATTAAATGTTTTTTATAACATATAAGGCCTTTAATTAAATATTTATTTTATTTGTTTTATATTCATTTATTTTTTACTTTTATTATAATCCCTTCAAAGTACTAAGATTAAAGTTCTATTGCGCATGCGGAAGTGACGATTCGATTATATCTTCGATAATCTGCACAAATATTTTTGGCGGGATTGCTAAAAACTTTCTTCTTCAAAAGTCAATCATGTTTTTACTTTTCAAATTTGTATATGAATTTAAATAATTACGTCCGGTAATATTTTTAATTAAAATAAAGTTATTTTTGTAACTAAATATTAATATTTAAAAAAATTTAGTCTTAAAAGTTACAATATAAGTGTGAATAATGAGCGATACAAAAGATTACGAAGCATTTAGAGAAAGGAATATTGCAGAGCGTAATGCATTTGTAAGATATTATTTTTACTAAGAAAATATTTTAAATCTGTTTATAAATGAATTCTTTTTAAGTACTAATTAAAATATCAATTATTGAATGTTATTAAAAATTAATAACTAATTTTGCTAAAATGGTGTCCTCAATTTTAGTATGATAATAAAATCTGGAATAATTATATTTTACAGTTAAAAGAATTTTTAAAAGAAATTAAAGAAGATACTGTAGAAATAAATAGATTAGAAAGTAACAAATTAAATATTACACATAAAAAAAATAAATCTTCAAGTATTTTGAGGTTATCAACTAAAAAATACCAATCTAACGCCATTAATTCACAAACATATCCAGAACCACATATAGACTTGACGTTTCGTAAGAGGTATAACACTAGAAGTAAAAAACGGAAACTTAAAGAAGCAAGTGCTAATAATGAGGATAATGATAAAGACATTATAGTTCCAAAAAAGGGTTCTAATTTAAAAGTTATGTTTTCTTGGTCTAGACCTATCCAAAGAGATATTGATTTAATGAGATTTGATTTTAGTGAAGATGAAAGGGACAGTATAAAATCTGATACTGAAGATGATATACCTAAAAAAAAAAAAATTAATAACATATCAAAAGTTTCTGATCATTCTATTAATATTCCTTCATTAGAAGAAATTACTGAAAAAATGTTAAATAATATAGCTGTTAAAGCAAGTGGTAAATACTATGATGCAGTAAATGGAACATCTTGTCATCAATGTCGACAAAAAACAATAGATACTAAAACATTGTGTAGATCAGGCAAATGTATTGGAGTTAGAGGCCAATTTTGTGGACCCTGTTTGTTGGGCAGATATGGAGAATCAGCGTTAAATGCCTTGCTAGATCCTGTAAGTTTATATTGTAGTGAAAAAATTTGTATTATAATTCTTTATATAAATACACTTTCAATTTATGTTCTGTTACTAAATATTAAATATCTTTAAACTATATTAGTTAATTTAATATAAAAAATTAAATTCATATAAATTAAATTAACAAAAACTTAATATTATAGTATTATATGTAGATTTAACAAAAATTTATTAAAATTTTTTGTTCTTACTTTAATTAAAAAATTATATTAAATTTAAATACAGTTTTATGATTTATAACTACATTTTATATTCTATATTAATTTAAAATTTGTTAATTTATATTAAAAAATAAAATAAATTTGATTTCTTTTTATTTGAAAGAACTGGGTGTGTCCACCATGTCGAAATTTGTGCAATTGTAGCATTTGCAGAACAAGAAAAGGTCAAAGACCAACTGGAATATTGGCACCACTTGCGAGAGAAGAAGGATATGATTCGGTAAAAGATTATTTACAAGCCTTGGATTGTAAAAAATAGATCTTAGCACATAAATATTTTTAAGTAATCATAAGAACATATCTTACCTTTTTTATTTAATAATGAATTTTATATAAACTACCATTATAGAAAATTATAATTTTATATATATATAAACATGAATTGTTACAAAACGACAAATCAATTTAATTGTACATAATTTTAATATTAAATTCAATAAATTAATTAAATTTTTTAATTTTTTTTTTTTAAATAATAGTATTTAATTTAATAGTATATTTCATATTCTTTTAAAAAATAATGAGTTATTATAATATAATATATAATAAAGTAATAATATAATTTATTAAAAGTCTTTATACATTAATTAAATATATTTATAAGTATTTTTATTAATAACATTTAGTAAAATAATTGATTTTTCATTATTTTCTTTAAGTTTCAACTATTTTAAGTACATGCATTTGTTCATTTTTTTATGATTAATATTTTCATGATAATTATAATATTTGTAATATATTTTATTATACTTTATAATATTATAGATATTATTAAAAATGCACTAGTGTAAATTCTTGTATAGAAATATTAGATAGGAATATTCCCCACACATAATATGGTTTTACCTGAAAATAGTGATCATGTGCAATTTTCTTTTTTATATGTGACATATTGCTTACATTCCATAAATAAATATATGTTTATTAATTTAACAATTGATATAATTTTATTGTGTTGTATTTCTTTTGAATTATATTTGGCTAATAGATGATATTTAGATAAATAAATACATAATAAGATTTTTTAATAATAATAATACAGTAAATTTATTTACAAATTTGTAAAAATTAATTTATCTTCAATTTTACTATTATATTATTCTTTATACAACGAATATATTTTATAAATAAATATATTTGTTTATTCCAATTAATTTTGATTTAAAGTATAATTATTTATTAGAAGGATTTGTATTTAAATCTTTTTAAAATCCATTCTTATTGTTTTATACCTTGTATCACTATGTTTAATTAAGCTATTTCGAAATTAAAAATAAATAAAATATTTTTGATATGCTCTATAAATATATTTTCAGCAATATAACATTAATTGTTATATTGTCGTTAAATATTAAATGTAATTATTATATTTATTCCTTACTTTTTTTGACACATGCATAATAAACATGGGTTCTTTATATATAGTTCTAACCTGATTTCTTAAAATATGTATATACTCTATGTATGTATAATATAATTAAAGTAGAAAAGGAAATCTTTCCATTTTACATAAATTCTAAACAATTCCATCTTATATAAATATTAGAACTAAATTACTTTAGTTTTGTCTGTTTTTAATTTTTTTAAAAGTACATAGAATTTTGAGAAAAAAATTTTTTTTCAATAACGATTATTAAAAGAAAAAAATTGAAATAGTATTGACTCATTGAACTGATCAAATTTTCTTAGATTAAAATTCCTTAATATATAAAATTATTTATCTATTTATAAATAATTATTAAAATGTTATTAATAAAAATAAATTTGCTGTTCATATTTGTTCGGACAACTTTCCCGATGATGAGCTCTCCCCAAGATGAAGGGGGGAGATATAGTGGAGAGATGGCAGGGTAGAAAGAAACGAAGACGCGGGGGTCGAATGTAATGCTGTGAATTGATATTTATTAAAAATCAAATAGAAACTTTCTTTACGCAATTTTGGTTTTACATATGAAATTACACTGTCTTGTTCTTTACTCTTATTAATTGTTTTTAGTTTTAATGTTTAATGTTCATGTATTTAATTTATAATAAAAGCACCAATTATTCTGTTCTATTCTAATTTGCCGTTATCTCCTCTTACAGTAGTGAAGGTTTTCAACGGCCTCATAGTCTTACGAATTGTTTAATTGTCAAAATATTACAAACCTTGATACACCACTTGCCGTTCAATTGTGTTAAACGTAGTGACAGCCCTTTTGTCCAATTAGATAAATGTACTTTTCACTACTTGCCTTCGGTCTGTGGGTTCTGGTCTCTCGTTCTTTTCAGCTTTATCAGTCGACAATAGTCACAAATGCGGCGCACCAATGTATCCAGATAAAGGGGAGAGCTGCAGCCGATGGACACTTTTAGCAGGAGTTTCGCGTGACCGAACTTCGCGGGTCCAAGCGTACGTTATATAACGTGTAGTGCTTTCGTACCAGTGTTGCGTGAAGCTTCAACTTTATAATGCCGAACACTGTAGATTGAGAATCTCTTTTTTGTAAGACTAAGCGTGAGATTGATTTTTGAGAGATTTGATTTCAACG
>JAPYYT010004300.1:0-11200 GCA_030522565.1 Ceratosolen corneri | reverse complement strand
AAGTTTACGCAAGTTCGGAGCTTCGGCAGCTCGGCTTTCAGCGGCAAATTGCCAAACCCGAGCGGATATCAAAGCCCCCGAGGCAACATTTCGCGAGCCGACCCTACGACGCACCGCAGCTTCGTCCGGAAGCTCGTCCTTCCGCCAACAGACAAACTCGGCGACCCTGACCGACAGGCCCCTCGCCATCATTTATCCCCACGGCCCTCCGATAATCCAATCCAACGATCAATTGTCAATTGTGGGCCCCCTGCCCGAGGCCGATAATAATCGATCGCTACGCCCGAGTCCAACGGTGAATATATTGACTCAACTATCTCCATTCCATCGCGCACAATCGCCTCGAGAGTCCTCGGCGCCGGAGGAGCTCCGGAAGCCGACACCACTCGACTTCCACGACGTTTTGAGAAAGCGCGACTTTACAAGCGGCACACGATTTCTATTGGGTTTCACTCCCACGACTCTTTACGGGCCTTTTCGCCTTATTCGCACACACGTTACTACCTTGCCACCTCTGGGGGAGGGCCCGCGGTGAGGGACACCGATAGTCTGTTGGATCTTTGCAAAAGGAATTCCTGGCGTATTTGCGGGAGCCCGCGGCGCCTTCCGAAATTCGCGGCGGCTTCCGCCCATTCATTTCACGAGACTTCGACACGCGAGATCACGACTTTATTGGATAACGTCACAAGTCGATCAGCTCCTGGCAACGAGCTTACAAAACTCTTAGCTACCTCCGGCACTCCCGGATGCCAGACTAACCGACGACTTAAAAAGCACGATATAAGCACCGGGGAAACGCGGCCTGATGTTTACGCGGATAAAGCCGGCTGAGTGACATTTACAAGGACAGGCAGGTCAGTGGTTGGGGGCAGATCCCTTCAGCTGCGACGGCTGCTGGGAGGCGCCTCGAGATTTCCCGATTTTCCCCTCATATCCGCAGTGGCAAGGACATTGCCCCCCCCCCCCCCCCCCCCCCGTCAGCCAATAATCCGCCCACCTACCCACCCAACGACGCCCAGCTACTTTAATACAGCCGAGGTCCCAAGATCCATGTGGATGAGTGCACTGGCCGGATAGCACATGCTTCTCTCTCTCTCTCTCGATGATGATGATGACGATGACGACGCAACTACCACGCGGATCGGAATTAGCTTCCGTCTTCGAGTCCGACTGTCGGGCAGTCGATATTGGCGAGGCTGCCCACATCGCGAGCGCTTGAAAGTGATTTTTCACTTCCCGCCGGGCAAAGCTTCGCTCTCTCTAGCACCGAATTCCTCGCTTTAATTATCCAAAAGTGTTTAATTATAGGAGCGCTCCGTCTTGGCTGGCATAATCACTTGAAATTTTCACGAGTCCCTTCGCGCGAGGGGCCCTACCCTTTGCCGTCTCCCTCCTCATGAACTCTTTAGCCCACGAAATTCACAATCGCACGCGAGAATCCAGTCGGCCGTTGCTGGAAGAGGAAATCCTTCAGATTTCAACTAAGGCGACGCTCGGCCAAGTGTAAAAAATTGCGGCCAACTTGATTTTTCTTCGATGCTTCATCGGCCGAGAGCTTCACGTTCTAATGGCAGTGCTCCTGCTAATTGTCGCGATTCGAGTAATTACGGCGAGGCACAGCACGACTCCATTAGAATATGCGAGAAAGCGCATTGGCACATAACGCGTGCACCAACACCGAATCAATATGTGTGACAATATCGTCTGTTGAAATAGTAAAGTTATTGCAGGGGCGCGCCTCACGGAACTTTTAAATGGCATTGGATCGACATTGGCAGACATTGAGGTCTCGTGTAATTCTCACTATAAGATGCTGGCCCAGTTATTTCGGGGCCCAATCTCTCCTCTCCCGGCAAATAAAACTCGAGACAACAATGAAGTGCAACGTCGTACGAGAATTTCCAAGTATTTATGCTCAAATGCTACGAATAATGAATTTTATGAAATTCTATTCGGCCTCTCCTCGGCCTCCACTGTATTATTGCCGTTTGGCTTGCAAATTTACAACCCGCGCGAGTAATTAAGCCATTTCACTTGGTCCAGCCACTCCCAATAAATCAAACGCTGCTCTCAAAATTCCGAGACCTTTTTTTCACAAAAGTGATAAATTTTTATTTCACAGCGAGCAGACGCCATTTTATGACAAATCGCTCGCTTTGGTGTGCGAAGCCGAGGCCCAAATTGGAATTTTGCACTTGCCCCGGCATCGCGTCGAGCAAGTGCGCGAAACTATATCGCGCGCGCATAAACTATCCGCTGGTGTTGCGCAATGGTCACGCACACGCTTTCCCCGATGGCTTTTCCACGTCTCGGCCGCAAAATGAAAAGCAGCGGGCACGGGGTTTGGTGGGTCGCGATCTGCCAAGCCGACTCGACCGACCTCGCCAACTCATAAATTGAGGATACGAATTGAAAAGCCGCGCACTTGAGGGAAGTCACGCGCACAGTTTCTCGATCTTTACGCCAATTGGCAATGTAACCTATATCCCCCATTAACGCTTGAGCGTGAAATTCTTTGTATTATAGAGTATAGAGAAAACCGGTGCTGAACATGCAATGTGCTCGGCCAGAACTCGAACTCACCGCCTTCCTGCCAATTGTCATAATGCAAAATTACGACTCTCGCTGTCCCACTCTATTCCACTCCGCTCGGGAAAAATGGCCGCTTTTTTTAATTTCCACTCCATATTCGGGAAAAATGCCCCCCCCCCTCGCTCTCAACCCCCACTCGCCGCCCTCCTTACCGACAATTCCATAACTTCCAATGATAATGAAAGATAGGCGGGAGCGGCCGCGGGAGGCGAGCCGACCTATTCAAGTACTTAATTATTAATGTCCAGTGGGCGCCCTCGTGGAGAAGAGCATGTCGTCGTTATGTAAAATTATTATTAATTACAATTTGTCGAGGCAGTTTCGTATTTATCAGGGAGAACATTGACGTATGGGGGAAGGGGGTGGGGCCGAGGCCTCGCTCCCCCTCCAACTGATTTATCAAGCCTGTAAATAACACGGAATACCAAAACATGCAAATGCTCGAGCCAGTAAACTCCCTCTTTATCGCACGAGCTCTATACAAAGTAAATTATTACCGGGCCCCCCCCCCCGCCAAATTAACTCGCCCGTGCAAAAAGTTGGCCACGTGCGAGCCTCCGATACGTCTTGTAATCCCGTAGCGATTAATTTCAATCCCACGATCACTCATCCGACTATTACAATTATCGCATAGCTCCCGACCGTTCCTCTGCCCCCCGCCCACCGCCGCTCCCTGCACCCCCCACCAGCCTTAGCCGCTCCCGTCAACACTCGCTATGCGAGTAGATCGGTGAGACGTGCGCGCGCGCGCGCGCGCCTGCGAGCAAGGAATTTGCCTTTACACGAGTGGCAAAAGAAGTCGTCGTGGTGGTCGTTGTGCGAGGGGCCGAAATTCCGCGGGACTCGCGGTACCTCGAGCTGCCCAATCGGTGGGCCCCGCGGGCCGAGGGGCCCCCGACCGAATCCGGCCACGCGCCCGGGCCCCGTCGCTCAAAAAAGCCGACCACCCGACGCATCGCTCGCGTAATCCCCGGCCGGATGGCGAGTGTCCGCGTGGAGGGGGCAGCGCGAGTCCAGGAATGGACTTTCCCCGTGGCGGTGTCGCGTATTGCACACACGAGGCGTTCCGCTCCGTTGGCTCCGACGCAGACTGCGCGTCGCTCGCCGGCTATGTATGGCGAGCCTTCGACTGGACGCGTGGGTCGCTCAAAGCTTCCTCGGGGTCGAGGGCGTGGCGGGCGCCCCCGCGGGCCATTTTTCCCCATTTTTCCCCGTTGTTTCTTGGGAACTTTGGCGGCGCGCCACTGGGCTTCGTTGGCGATTTTCGTGAAGCGGGGTCGGGGGATCGGGGGGGTGTGATTAGCCTCCTCTTTAAGTTTCACGGATTGCCGAGGCTTTAGTGGGAGTAATGGGAGCGTACGGAGACGTACGTTGGTTCCTCTACTTTTCAGATTATCATGTCTCTGGATGCTGGAGCGAGAGCGTATTATGTCGTTGGTGGTGGCGCAGTGGTTTGAAAAATGTTTAACGTTTAATAGCCGCCCCATCCACCTCAGCCCCCAGTATGTGGGTACAGTATGAGCGTAGTATGTGGCGTAGTATAGTAGTATGAGCGCGTGTGTGCGTGTGGAGTTTGTCGTAGAGCGGGCGTATTGGTAGTGGCTGTTTGGGCATTGGCACGTGCGCGATGATTGTGACTCTTTGGTTTTCACGAGCGATCCTACCTCCACTCCTTGGCCATTCATTCGGCTTATCCTGCACTCTGGCCACCCCGAGTTCACAAGGCCACAGCCATAAGATCGAGACTCGGGTGGGTCTGAGCACTGCCAGTGCAGCAGTTGAATGGTAGTGGGTTCGCTTAATCGTCGGCCGCCACCGACTCAATGAAAATTAATGAAAAGTTCGCCAGCGAGTAGTGAGGCTCCTGTGGGCACAGTGGACGATCGCTTAACCGTTAATGGAATTATTCCTAATTAAAACTATGTTAGAGCGAGGCTATCCTGGGGCAGTGCTCGGTGCCGCCTCGACGCGCATATAGAATTTTAATAGAACTGTACGTGGCGGTGGTACGTGATCACTTTTTCTCCGTCCCCCGTGTGCACGTAGAGAATCAGTTAGCGCATTAATTTATTATAATAGGGAGTGAGGGTTCGGTAGGAGAGGCGGCCTAATCGATGCCGGCCACTATTAAAATAAACAGGCCTGCCTACGGTCCCAAGAAGCCGCTCTAACTGTACTCCTTCCATCGGGGATTAATATTAAATTACGCGGGCAGATCGAGATTAAATTACCATCTCTTTCACGCATCCTTAAGCACGGCTCTGCAATTAAAATAGTTGGCGATTCGGCTTTGAATAGAGGTGGGGTGGGGCGGGGAAGCTGACATCCGCTCGACTGTCGCAGCCGAGCCAGCAATTGCTTGTTGTCATTTTAGCATTGGAAAGGTGGCCAAAAGCCACCCAAATGCCATCCTCATCGGCGACTCCCGATGAAAGCAGCGCTCCGGGTCGCGTAGTCGTAGTCGGGCGTTCGGAGGTTGGATGAGGTGGACCCGGGTTAGGGGTCGGTGATGCGATGTTTGTCAATGGCGGGTCCAAGTGTGGGTGGTTGGTGGGTGCGGGTGGCGGTTGCGAGGCAACGCGCCCAATTGCCGCTGGGATAATAAAGTGAGAATCGCGTTAGTTGACAGGCAGGAAGATGGGGGGTGGTGAAGGAGTGGCGCCGAGCCTCTCACCCCCCCCCCCCGGATAATTATCCGCTTCTTGTTGTCGGCGGTGTGTTTCGATGACATGAGTATGCTAGTAGTCGTTTAGTTGTGGCTGGTTACGCGTGATTAGCTTCGATGTTGGCGGCGATGCGGTGGTTTTGCATCGAGGAGAGTTGGCGTTGAGTCGCGCTTCCGATGATCGATGGGTGGCACTTGAATTTAAAGGTTAGTCTGGATTTTGTGGAATTGGAGTGCGTAGGCGGACTCTTAAAATTGCGAATTTCGACGCATGGATCGTTGGTAGTTGGGGCTCGAGAGAGTTGGTTTCGATTGGGCTTACGATGATTAATGCTTGGTCGTGTGGGGGTATGAGGGGTCGGAGGGGGGGACGGGAGACGTAAGGGCGACATTGTTAGCGAACGTATAAGGTGGCACATTGTCGTGGATGAAAAATTTCAGAATTAAACGGTAATCGAAGGAGGCTTTATGGATTTTATTGATTTTATCGATCATTTGTATAATCGAAGGAATTCTGGGGTATTAGTGCGAGGCAGGGAGGCTGATCGCGTAGCGATGGTAAATGCGAGTGAATTGGCGCTCGAGTTGCGTGGGAGTGAGATTTTTTAGGTAGAATGGGCAGGGGCATTGTGCGATAAGAATTTTTTGCCTTCGCTCGGCGGCAAAATGCGCAACTGTTTAGGCGTGACGGGGGCGACTTGCAATGAATCAAGGACAATACGACAATAAATGACAGAGTCACTGGGTTTATTCGGGCAGTGCACGTGCGCAGGTAATTTCGCATTGCTAGTCAGTGGGCAGAAATTAAGATGATAAAGTGGAGAAATGTGAGAAGGAATTTGGATATTTGCGGTGAGTGAATGTTCGTTGGGCTTCGGGCTGCGATCGAGAAATGTTTGCCAAATTTTCCCGGCAGCCAGGCAAATAGGGCGTATAATAATAAAATGTCGCGATTAAAATATTAAAATAGCAGACAGTTGGATGACGAAAAGTAATTGGACGAGCTTAGTAGGATTAAATATTTATTGCGCGATAAGTTTGTCGAGTCGCTAAGTATTTGTATTGGGGTATATATGTTAAGGCGTGTTTGTGTTGAATGATGTTTTAAGCGTTGAATTTTCGTTAAATTATGAATTTATTCTTCGGATATGCACGTTGTTGACTAAACATTAGCCTGGCAAACAAATATTTCAAACAAACAGCTCGCAACAAATAGTTGTAATGGTCGGAATAAATATCATGGCGAGGCACATTCAATGCACTCGTTTATGGCGTGGAATAAATTTTTAACGTCGACCGCGAAAAAATGGTAAATTCAACTAATGCTATTTGTAACAATGGAAATGGCCGCCAAAAATAGTAAATCTAAAAATAGACCCGAAAACACGGTTCTCGAGTTAATTCTGCTTTATTGTGACGTATTCGTTTTAAATGTTGCGCTTAATAATAAAAGAAATATCTGCTCATCTGTCCATCTATACGTGTGTGCGTGCGCCTGGGCACATAAATTTCTCGCATTTCGAGCGAAATACATATTATTTGAAAAAATACCTTTTTTTTCATTTTTGATATAGTAATCAATTTTTATTTTTAAAGGCTAAAAGACGAAGCTGCAGTGGGCTTTGTGAAAATTCAAATTTACCATAAATCGACAAAGTATTGGAATTCGGGAAACAATGGGTATTCTTACTTATTATCGTTCGATCAATTTGTAACGATGAACAATATATTTGAACAATATATCATGATTTACATGAACCTACGTGGACAAACTCATCATCGATTCAATTTGCTTAGAACGAAGGAGCTCCTCGCCTTACTGTATGTGGAGAAAAAACAGTAATATTTTCATGTGACTTGAATGAGTACACGCGCGCACGTAGTTTGAAACGTAAATAAATAAAGAATAAATAAATAGAAATTGAAAGGAAACAAAGGATATAAATTTGTGACCGATTCTTTATTTCGAAAATGTTAAAAATGTTTAATATCCGACGTGGCTTTAAATAGTTAAGCACTTCACTAATTACTGCAAACTTGACTTTCTCATAAAACTTATCGCTTTAAATTTTTATCGGCAACACTGAAAAATTCCACCGTTTTTGTCAGATTTTATAATGTTCGTGTAATAAATATTCTTTTATCGCGCAACAATTTTATTCAAAAGTATTGGAAACGTTAAAAAAGAAAACAAAAAAAACATACACATACACACACTGCTGCCCCAGTGACCTACAATATTATTTAATTATTTAGTTGGTACGAGGCAGAGGGCAGCGCCGCAATCAGCAAAATCTAAAGCAATTAGGTTTTGCAATTACCGCTTACGCAAAACGCCACCATTTTTAAGCAATCGCACATGCCCCGTACGCATTGTTAAATTGCCTTTCGTTCGATTAACGAACGCGTGCTTTTTCACTTTAACATCAACTCCTGCACTCAATTACAAAATAATTTATTATCAAGCAGGCATCTCCGCTCCTCTCTTACATATATATATCACGCCATTTGACTAATAATCACGAGATACGCGCCATATTACATCCAAACTTTTATCTCCGGCAATTTACGCGAATCGTCAAATTTATGGGCACGCGAATCGGCACTGCAACCGCATTATAAAAGTGCACCAACAGCTCAATCAAATTAATGCATCACGGCAACATATTTTAATTGTGTCAGGAGACAGAGCTTGCCTTACCGTTACAATTAATGCGAATATTATGACCAAATCGTATCGGCTATTTCATAATAATGTACTCTTTCACCGCATCAAATGCACTCGCTAAACCGGCTAATTAAATCTCCTCCCGGCCCAGCATTATTTATATCTAATTTAACAACACTTTAAATTAAAACTCGTCCAATTAATTACACGCCCATTCGCAATACTACGGCCACTGACGCTCGCTCAACCCATGCCCCATGATTTATTCATTTTCCAAGATACCTATTATACCTACTAACCTTAGAAACATAATTCAACTGTCTCCCTCCTTCCTTATATAACGAATTATCTACAACTCGACGACAAATTACCCCCCACGCGCCACGAAAAACTTGCAATAACTGCCGAGTTAATCAACCTCAACCTCAACCGATCCAATGCCATCCAAAATAGCCTACTTTTAGCCACGAGTTAACTCGATTCTCTAAACCCCGAACAATTTACAAAACCTCCCATTCGACTCGAGTGACCACCACTACATGACCAAAATCTAATAACACCCACCCAACTCCAATGCCAATCACCTAAATACAAATCTCGAGGCCCGCGAATCGACTCCACCTTTTCGACACCAGCAGCCGTACCTAGGGGCTGCGGACATAACTGCGGACACAACCAGCGAGCTAACCACCACCTCGCTTACTCAATAGTAATTGTCAGCCAAAGTGGCAATGGAGCGAAGCTTGCGAGTCATTCCACGAGCAAAAACGTCACTCTGCCACTCTCCCGTCGCCTCGCAACCTGCGCCAACCTGCCTCCGAGCTTTCTAATATTTCCAATGATCGAAGCATAACCATCTTCCACTCGCTCCCTCAAAACTCTCTCTTTCGCGGCTTTTCGCGGCGATTAATCGACCGGCAGCGCAACGCGCCACTGCTACGAATGAAAAAAATCGGCAAACAAGTGGAAATCGGCGAGCGGTATTGGCGCAGCTGCTCTCGCTGCCGCCGCTAACGGTGACAAGTCGAGAAAATGGCGTTGTCGTCGCTCGTAGAAAACGCTCGACTGCATCACGGGTTGTAGCTCGCAATCGCGAAATACCCGCTGCGTGCCGCTCTCCATCACTCTCTCCCTCTCTCCCTCTCCCTCGCCCTCTCCCTCGCCCTTACCGCCTCCTCGGTCCACCGAGACGGCGGGCTCTCTCTCTCCCTCCCTCTTCAAACGCAACCAGTTTTCTCATTTTTGTCGTCCGGTGGCATATCAGGTTTGCGCGGCGCAGGTGAGACGCGAAGCCGCTCCTTCTCCCGTCCCCACCTCTCCCTCTTGCTCCACTCTCTCTCTCTCTCCCTCTCTGTCTGTGTGTAGCTCTCCGACTGTATCAGCGACGACGTGGGCATTAAATTAATCTTCGGATCGGCGAGTGCCGAGGGCAAAACGCGCGGAGCGAATAGTCGCGATCGTGTGCCTCGGTCGCGCCTATCGGCCCCGCCGATTCTCCGCCAACCTAAGCGGCAGAAAATCTGCGCCTCCCGCTTTTTTATCGCCGTCCCCGTTCCGCCGATTTCGCGATTTTCCTTCGAGGGCCGCGGCGACGCCTAATGCGCCACCGTGGAATCGCCAGATGTTGATCTACGCGCCTCGGCCTCCACTCCCCACCCACCAACGTCACCTGCCAACCAACCAACCAACCAACCAACCCCCCTAACGCCCCCCCACCCACCCCCGCTAAACGCCAGCTGCGTTTGTTTGCACGCGAGACGCCGTTGCGCCGCTGCATTTGCATTTGGCTTCTCTCGATTGCACATTTGTCTTTATTTGCTAATATTGGGATTTATAGATGGGCGCTCGTGACTCCCGTCAAGGGCTCTGCTTCCTTCTCTTTCTCGCAATGCGACAATCTTGCCTTTAGCCTCTCTTGCAATAATGACTCGGGAATAATCGAGCCCATTAGTGCGTTGTGGAATTATTAATTGCAATTCTACGAAAATACATTTTCATCGACGTGCCTGGCCGTAGGGAGAGAGGGGAGAGAGAGAGAGAGATGTTTATCTCTTCCATTGGCATGTCTTTGCCGAGTAAAAGTTTTAAATAAATAAACGTGTGCGAGCACTTCTTACGAAATGCTTATTTTAGGCGCTTAACGGAATTGCGTCTGCTGCTGTTGCGTTCGAAATTTATTGGTAAAATATTATTGTAGCTCGAGACGGTGTGGCAAGAGGGACTTTTTCACTTCTTTTTTTTCTCTCTCTCTCTCTCTCCTCTTTTTCTTTACTTCACTAATTTAATTCGAAACTGCTTTACACATCGAGCATGTTGCGAGAGGCAAAACTAGCATAATCGTTACAACTTTGCAAGCCTGGATTTTACAAGGCAAATCGTCGCCTAATTCACTCTCCATTTATATTTTTGTCCACCCGTCCTTTTAACCGAGACACGTTACGCAGAAATGTCGTCGAGCTTTTTTAGCGCTTTCTGGACCCTCGCCGCAAGCACACCAGCCCCATTGCCCAACACCAAAAGCACTATTAATACACACACACACACACACACACGAGGAGCGCCGACAACTAAAAATAAAGATACTCGTGGCAAGCATTTTTTTTCAGCATTTCGGACGAGCTCCAGCGACTACTCTACCGATCTTCTCTGCCTAATACTATTCACGGCCAACACACACACACACACACATTTCCTGTGCTCCAATGGTTTTCTCGTCCCTCCTAACATCCCCGCGCCCCATAAAACATTCGACACCGATATTCGACATTTTCTCGATAATTATCAAGCGAATCGTCGAGTCAAGCCATCTTACTCTTAATGCCACGAAATTCCTCTTGAAGCTACTTGAGCAAGGAATCCCGACGCGCACCCAACGCATAATTAAAAGAGAACTGCGCCCCAAATGACTCAATTTTTCATGGGGACGAGAGAGAGCCCCTTTTTAATAATAAGTGAGCCGATTATATTTATTAAGCTGCGCAATTAGGCCTCGTTTCCAGGGACGAGAAATATCCGACACATACGAGCAAATAAGCGCCAAGGAGGCTCAAAAGCTCCGGCTTGATTATCATCCGCGGCGATAATAATTTTACTTGGGAGCCCAGTGCCGCCAATCAATCAGACGCGAATTAAAGTCTCCTGCGAAGAATAAGATACGCCTCGTCGTAAACGGCCCCTCATCCGAGCCCCCCTACCCCCCAATACTTTCTTTCCCCCCCCCCCTTCACTTTCTCAAAGCGCCTCGCTCTCGCCCGGCAATTAATCGCCTCGATCGC
>JAPYYT010004299.1:0-10248 GCA_030522565.1 Ceratosolen corneri | reverse complement strand
TTCAGGACCACCTGAATTTTTAACAGGGCCCCCTGGTCAAGGACCGTCTATACCCTCAACTAGTACCCCGGCTGAGTTCTTAGCACCTACAGGTATAAAGTACCTTTTTACTCTATTTTCTTTTTTTACTTTTGCAAATTATTTTAACTTTCATTTAAATATTAAGATTAGAATTGTGAGTATAAATGATTTGATAAATAATATATATATATATATATATATATTTTTTTTTTTTTTTTTCAGTAATAAAAGGCAAATAAATAAAGCTATATAATTAATAAAAAGGAATTCATTTTATCGTTTCGTTTATATATATATATTTTTTTTTGTTCATTTTTATAGCTTTTTATCATTTCTTTTTGCTACTGATAATATTACAAATAGCACTTTTTTCTATTTTGATCTTTTTTTATTTTTTAAAAAATCCATTATGTAGACAACTCAATGGTATATTAATTTTGATTAGTAATATGAATTTGTCATCTATATTATCTGAACACTACATATTTTAATCAAAATATTAATATTCTCATATGAAATTGTAAGGAACGGTACGCAATTGAAAAATATATTAAAGTATCGTCTAACAATGCTAATTCTTTAAAAAGATTGAGCTTTGATTTATTATAAAGAAGTTAGTTATTAAAAAATATATGATTTAAAAAGACATGTTTTTTAAAAATGACAAGTAATTTAAAAAGTTCCAGAGTAATCTTAAGAAACTCATTATGCTTCAGGTAGAGACAATAAAATCCAAGAATAAGAGATAAAATTATCATCTCTATTGGTTTGTGAAAAAATAATTTGTTATAAAATTAATACAATTATGTGCAACCATTGAGTTTAAAATAATATTTATTAAGATTCGACTATTCTAGTTGAATATTTGGAATTAATAAGTTAATTTCAATGCTAATTTTAAATTGAAATTGTAAGACATACTGCATATTGATTTTTTTTTTTATATAAATGATCGATAAAATTGTAATTCGGCCTCTCAAAAATCATAGTGGACCTCATTAAGTATATGAAAATAAAAAATGAAAATAAATGAGCTTCGTTTCGAATCGAAAAATTATATAAATTAAGATATATATAAATAGTAGAGAGTATAAATTTAACACGAATAATGATAATTACAAAAGAACAGACCAGAAAGAAAGGTATAAAGTTTCAATTTAACTGCTTATTTGTAGTACTTTTTTAATCACAGCAGATACATGTGTTCCTAAAATCGTGTTAATGTGATTATTAAAATTTAATTGAGAATAGATATTTTATGAAGTATGGTAATGCTAACATATAAAATTTTCGTTAATAAAACAAAGAAAAATAGCTATAACAAATTAAAATTGAATTATATAATTCCATGGCATTAACATTATATTCAAATATAAATACAATTTTGTGATACTTGAAGATAATACATAATTTAAAACACAGTTACATCAGAATTTAACTTTTAAAAGACAGTTTTAAAGCATAATCTATTCTAAATAGTTTTAAAATATTGAATTGTCTAAAATGAAATTAAAAGGAAAGGATTTTATTAAAAAAATGATAAAAAATTATAAAAGATAAATTAGATTTTCATAAGATAATATAGAGTGTAATGTAGTAATTGTTTTAAAACTTTTGTTTTAAAATAGTTTTGAATATGAACTATATAAATTAAGCTATAAGAATAGCTAGAAGTGCAAGCTTTTTATTCCAATTTGATGACTAATTTCCACTAATCACTTCAGTATTTTAAAACGGATTTCAATAACTTCATCTATTTGAGTTAATTCAAAAGAGTTAATGCAAAAACAAGTACTATTGTGTTTTATAATGAAGTCTTATCCAAGTTTTAAAATTGTAATAAAAATCTACTATAAAATACTCTATTTACTTGATTAAATAATTATCCCAAAGTTCTGTTAACTAAATAATTTCAATAGGAAAGCATTTTAAGTTAGTAATATATTTTAAAAGTGTTAGTCTGTATTTTGACTACTAGGGTAAGTGACATAAATAATATAAATAGAATATTTATAATCTGAAAATATTTTTAGTATAAAATCAATCGTATCAATAGGAAAACAATATAACAAAATATTTTCAAATAAAAATTTTGAATATCAAATATTGTATTTTTTATAATTAAAAAATTATTACTGACAAACTATTTTAAAAATATTACTTGTAAGAAATGTATATAAATAATTTTAAAAATTATATTTTTATAAAAATAGCATTTGATTTTATATTGCAGAACTAAAAATAACTATAACCATGGTTGAATTGAAATTTTTTTTCTAGAAATTGGTAATTAAAAGTCGAACTGCATAAAGATTTATTAATTAAGTAAAAGCAAATATTGTACATAGCTATTGAAAAGTAGATAATTAAAATGCTATAGTATATGTAATAATAATTCAATAACTATGATAAATTAATAATTTACTTTTTAATTTATAAATGAAATAGAAATTTGTAATTTAATTTATCTTAATATGTATGCAATGTATTTATAAATGACGTAATATTATAACAAAATATGAATTACTTAAACAAAGCTATAAACTTTATACAAAAATATATTTTTACGTTATATCAAAGGTGGTTGAATAATACACTTCGTGCAAGACAGCGTTTTGAAGATTTTTTTGTTTAATAATGTGTATAAGTTTATTTTGATTTTTTTAACTAGTAAATTTTCCATGATGTTAGTAAACGTAAAGTAATAAATAAGACAATAATTTAAAATAATTTATAAAAAAGTCTTATAATATGGTATGTGTAAAGCAGTTTGAATCATTTCCTTATTGTCTTTTTAATAAATCATGTTAATAATTGAAATGTTCGAATAAATTACTAATGAAGAAATTATTGAAAAATCTATTCTATTATTTTAAATTATTGTATAAATGTAATATTTAGTTCAAATACGAATATTTAAATGTCAAGATATATTACCTATAAAATAGATATTATTGTTGTACTCATTATTAATAAGATAAACTAGATAATTATAATGATAAAAAATAAAATTTTAGGTAAAAATATATAATTGAAAGTATTTAATACTAAATATAGCAACAGCTAATTATGAATTTGAATTAATATTCTTACGTGGCTTAATACAACTCAACCACTTTATATAATAATGTGTTATTATTAGTTTAAAGTATATGCATTATTGTGCTATAAAAAGAAAACGATTAAAAGTGAGAAGTAATACTGAAGAGCATTCTTCGAAATAGGCAAATGTAATATTTGTAACTAATTAAATTCAGACTTCATGAAAATTCACATATTATAATATATATAACATATTATAATTAAGTGATTATTGAAGATAAGAAAAATAATAAAAGAATATTATATTATGTCTCTTTACTCAATCGGCTTACGATAAAAGAAAATAAATTTAGTTGTCGAAATACCTAATTGTATAAATAAAGAATCAGTTCATAACAAATATTTCAATTAAATAAGAATAATTTTTGTTGACAATATTTTTGAATATTTACAAACTTCATATATTTCTTTAAATAAAACAAGGTTCTTGAATAATGTGAAAAACTTGTAATTAAATTACTGCTGTGTAAAAAGTTTTCTATATTAATGAACTTTTAAACAATTTATATAAAATCATTATTCGTCTATTATATCATTCAATCTAAATTTTTTTAAGTTCATTTTAATTAATAAAATAAGTATAATTACTTATTATTATTCCATTTTGAAAATTTCATGTTCAATTTAAATTCTATTATAAATAAACTTTTAAGAAAATTCATATTTTTATTTCAAAATTTATTACTCGATTTAATCTTCTATCTGGGTAATAATCCATTTTTATCTAAAAATTGTTATTAAAATTTATCGAGATTATCAATTTATAACATAGAAGCTAATAAAAATTTAACTATTTATTTTAACTACATATTTTTAATTATAATCGGATAAAAAATTTATGTTTATTTTGTTATTAAATATCAAATGGATTTAAAATATTAAAAACTATTAAATTTATTCCATATCTTAATTTCCGATAAATTATATATTACTTTTTACATGTATTTAATATTTAAATAAAATATTGTTTAATTAAATTTTTATAAAATGCAATTGTATTAAAAATTCAATTAAACTGTTTTGATACAATAATATTATTAGATACAATTATAATTTCTAAATAATTGAAAATTTTTGTAGTAAAGTAATATTTAAAATAAGGTACACACATTTTATGTGTAGAATGTAGAAATAAAAAATCTATAATTTATAGATTTGCAATCGCATTTATTAATTTATTATATGTATTGTTACAAAGATTAGAAAGCAAATAAATAGTTGAGAACTTTATTCAAATATTAACTAATTTAATTTTATAATTAAAAATTTTTTTAAAAATTATAAAAATTACTATATTACTATGTATAACAATTACTTTTCAGTTTTTATAAAAAATATATAATAGTTATTATAATAGTGTATAATTTTTAATAATTCTAGTTTAAATTTTTTAAGTAAATTTATTAAGAATTTCGTTGTTAAATAAGATTCAGTTTTATTTTATATATTCATTATGATATATATATATATATATATATATATATATATTTAAATTTTATTATTACTATTATATTATATTATTCTCTTTACTACAAATTACAGCTCAATTAGATAGTAAATTAGTTTAAGTATTTCTTTATTCATTATTTATATTTAATAATTTTCTTTTAAATACATATAAAATTCTGAAAAATATTTAAAATAAATAATTTTTGTTTATTAATAATATTATATACAATAGTATTATACAATAGTATTATAAATACAAGAAAAGAAATAATAAAAATTAAAATTAGAAAAAACGCATTTTACCAATTAAATTTAATAAAAAAAATAAATATTTTATATTCTGTATATATATATATAATGATAATAATAAAAAGTTTTTATGGAGTTTGTCGTTAAAAGATTTTAAAAAAGGGATAAAAACAACATATTTTAACGAAATTATTAAAATGTATATATTTATAAGATAGTTTTCATATATTCCAATTAATAAATTAGTAATTATAAACATAAAATTTCTTTTAAAATAGTTCAATATAGTTTTACATTGCATAAAAAATATTACATTAAATGGAGTGAAATTTAAGTTCTGAGGCACGTGTTTTCTCAAAAAGTTAGAAATTAGTTAATTCGAAAAGAAAAGTTAAAGGATATGACATAGTTTCTTTATGGCATTCTACATTTTTATATAGTTTTTTAAATGTTTAAAAGTCAGAACGAAAGAAAAAATACTCATAATTAAAAATTAATGAAATTAGTATAATTATAAAAATGAATTATTGATTATGTAATTATCCTTTAAGCTACCTGTTGCATATTGTATACTTAATATTATATACTTAATCATTATATATGAATGCATGTATTTACTTATTGCTGAATCATATTGGAGAACATGGTCTTTATTTATTCGTATTTCTGCAATTATTAATTTTCAATTAATCTTTCAATATAATTCATTATTGCAATAAGAATTAATATGCTATACGCATGCATTAAATTTGAGATGCCAAAAATAAAATTTCTCTGTAAATAAATGTATTATTATATCTTTTATCATTGCTGGTATTTGTAATAAGTGTAATGAGATAACTAAATAAACAAAATATAAATTTTTATAAAGAAAAAGTAAAAGATTTTGTACATGTTATTTTTTCTTAGAATTTTTTATATTCACAATCCAGGAATTGACTTCATGGAATAATTTTTTCTTGTTTTCAATAGGCGGAGGACCGGGTAATCCACCAGGAAGTAACAGTGCTGGTGGTCCTGGAACTGGAGGTGGTACTAGCGGCTTTCCTGAATCTCACCAGATACAACAAAGCGAGGGCCTCGTCTGGTAGGACCAATCTGATTTCGAGTTTATCTAAACCTTCATTCGTTTAATTTTAAGAATGCCTCATGTTAAAGGTCTTCACCCTCCCTATTGTATACTATTTAAATAAGCGCGTACTTAAATGAATATCCAATACTCTATTTTATTTTATACCAAATCGATTTTTAGAAACAAATAAAAATTCAAAAATCTTATAAATTTTCATAGAATAATAAATAAGAGAAAGAGTTGTGTCATAATTTGACAGCAAATGGTAAATTATATAGATATTATTATTATGCTTTTAGGATAAACTAAAAATACTATTACTATTCTCTATTAAATTTATATATTTTATTACAATGTAATAATTTAAAGCAGTTTAAAGGATTTTAATATGCACGCTTTTGTTAATATTATTTTTTATTGGGAATATATATTGTTATTTAAGATAATAGTATATACTATTTTTTAACATAAAATCAATTACTATATATTAGTTTTTATAATATTAATAATATTAATAATTGTTGTTGTACATAAATTTTTGACCTAAAAAATGTAATATTGTGTTATTCACCCTGTTAATTAGTTAAGAAAATTATTTGTTAATTTCCAAAATGTCTTGTAGATATAATGACTAATAAACTACGAAAATATTAACGATGCTCTCAGATATTTAGATTCAACACCAGCATATGTATTAATATGTAGTTGGCATCTGTTTACTTAATAGAACATATATTTTGTTAATAGATTTCAATAAAAGTTCGATAAAGTTTTGAAGTCATATCATCTATATTAATTGCTGTATGCAGCATCCTGTAAAACAATTTTGGTAATTATATTTTTATTTTTCTAATGAAATTATTGAATTATAAATATATTTCAATATATAAATATTGAATTAAGAAATTTGAATTATAAAAGCTTATTTGTTATTGACAAACTTAATACTATTTCTAGACAGAAACATAACTTCAAGTAAAAATTTTAATATTTAATATTTCTAATTTTTTTTCATATATTATATATACCATTTTAATATAAAGTGTGATATATATATATATATATATATATATATATATATATATATATATATATTTATTTATTTATTCATTGATTAGAATTTTATTGTCATAATGAAAGAATTATAATAAAATGACTGTGAATATGACGTAAAAACTTTTAATTACTATTCGTGTAAAAGTGCATACAATTGCATATAAATAAATTAATCAATATATATGTATGCATGGGTGTGTACTTCGCGTGCATACGCATACCTGTACGTATGAATTATGTATGTGTATATATAGAATGTGTTACAATTAATTACTAAGTTGCGATTGATGTAAATATATTTCAAGAATAACACTAATACAGGAGTAACCAGTACTGACGTGAAGTGACTAAAATATTTAAATAAAAAAACACAAATACAAATTTACATGTAATTAAAAATATGTTCACTTCACACAATTACTCTACTACAAAGTACCATGATATAAATATAATTAAAATAAATAACCACGTATTTCCATATATATAAATTTATTTTTTATCAATCCTTTATACTAATTTCAAAATTAATGTTAAGGTAAGTTCTAAAAACTGAATTCAAACATTATGATTTTAAATATTAAATTAAGTAAAATTATAATAAAAATTTGACTTTTAAAAATACACAAAGAAATATTGAAATAAATAATGAAATATTATTTAATAATTTAAAATAGTGATAAATATTTACAGTTTAATAAATTAAAAAAATTTTTTTAAATTATATTTATAATTAATTTATATAATATTTTCATTATATACAATAATGTAATTTGATTTATATGTCTGTTGAGGTACCCTCTACATAGCTTTCGTGGGCTCTACTTTACCTGTTCAGACGGCCGACTGATAGGGATTTCACCTGCGTGACTGTATGCGCTCCCTGATGTTGAGGAGTGTGCATATAATAGGATTGATGTTGACGGCAGGATAGATTAAATTGTTAAACATGTGTGTATGCTGGCTGCTATTATTTAATGATAAACTCTATTATTTTATACAACGGTGGATCTAGTTATTTGTGCTTGGTATGTGTGTGTGTGTGTGTGTGTGTGTAATAGTTAACACTCGCGAATAATCCGTGAATGATAAACGATAACGAATTCGACGCGTGAACGGAGAATCAATGGTATTTGAGAATCCGCCGTACGACTAGTCTCTTTCAATGTGAGGTAGATTTAACAAACCTCTACAATAGTGCAAGGTTCCATTCTTTAGACCCGACGTGGATGCGCGGAAGAGGATGGCCTTCCTCTTTGTTTCTTGCTGAGAAAGTCTCAGCGTTCCAATTACCTACGTTATTGCTGAAAGCCTGTTACTGTCAACCCGGCATTGAGAAACTCGCTTCACTTTAGCCGTAGGGAGTGCGTCGACTTCGAAACCATTCACGGCGGCGTTTATCATCAATCTTCGTTACCTTGCGTTTACCACTATTAAATGAAGATTGTAGGTTAATCGAAGACCACCAAAAATGACACTGACTCCACGGAAAGCGTCACCCTGCACTCACAGTTCGTATTGCGATGTTTCGCCACCCTGCCGGAACTAATTCATCCTATTTTTCTATCGGTCCCACGATCGGCACTAATTGTCATTGGTGCACTGAGGTTTCTGTCCTTATTGTTTTTGACCGATAGGCGGGTCCTTTTCCCGTCCGAGGTCATACCGCGGCCGGGTCAACTGCGTATGCAGTTATAATAATATAGTTATAATATAAGAGCGGGGAAAGCTGAAAAGTCATCCTACTTTGTCTTAAATAACCACGGATTTTATTGAGCACTTTACAGTATAATTTATGTATTGTCTTTTGCTGCACTATTATGAGAACATTTTTTTTGTTGATATCAGTATAAATTTACCTTCATAATGACTATTAAAAATCATAACATTTGTAACGGACAACAATCATTAATACATGTAACACTCTCTTGGAATCATTAATAGAGCATCTTGAAATAATATTTAAACATTAATCTCTAATGGTAATTATATGATGTCTATATTTCAAATTTTATTTTAAGTCGTTCCTCATATAATATAATTATTTTATTTAAGTTGTGATTCTGCAATAATTGCATAAATTTTCAATAACAATTTCATTTTAATAATGTCGATTTATTTTTATATTAATATAATAATAGTTCATAGTATATTTAAGATAAAAATGAACTAATCAATATTTTAAATGTTGATAATTAAAAATTTAAGGTTTTGTGTATCATGAATGATACATTTTCTAGGTTATTAGGATATACTAAATTATTAATTTTATCGCATCTTGTCAATATGTCTATATTATTTCACAGCTTATTGAAATGATATCCTATAAAGTTATATTCTATGAAGTATTGAATTAAACAATAATTCTTTCTCAAATGGATAGATTAATAGATATAGATAGAAATTAACATAGATTAATGTATTGAATGATAGGTAATCAAAACGAGAAAGAGAGGAGAGTGCCATTATTCAAAAATTACTATTTTTATAATTTCGGATATTTCCAAATTGAATATTCATCCTTTACCAAGATTCTTATTTTTCCATTTATTTGAATAATATGATTTTGTTAATAAGTAATATCAATTTACAAATGTAAAATATTCATTTGTCTAAGATGCTTATTAATTCTTCTAGATAATTCTTCCCTAAATTTTTATATGATCAATTGTTCGCAATTCCGACAGAATCTCGAGTAGTCACTAAATAAGATCTATATACTTTTGTTTATGACCCTTGCTAGAATATTCGGTTAAGATCTTACAAATATTATTTACAAGTCCTTCTGTTAGAACCCCACGTGGCAAATCTCATATGTCATGATTGCCACATTTTATTTACAAACCCAGTGTTTCCAGTAAAAGCGGGGCGCGCTTTTGAAGTGCAACGCGCGTGGCAAGATAGCCCCCTACCTCCGTCGTCTCGGTCTTCACCCCCCTACGCCTTGCCTAAATGAGATGACCTTCTTTGTTTTTTCATCTCATCAACGTAGGGAAATTCGTGAGACCCCTACCATGAATCCTCGGCGGACTAGCTAGCCCTTCGGCTATAAAATAAGATCGCCATCACGCCGAAGCGGGACTTTTTCTCTAATTGCAACGTTTTCCGCTACCACTCGGAAAGGTCTCCAGTGCAACCCGTGGTCTTATATATGTGCAGTTCCTTAGCCAGCATCTGGGTTCGTACAACGAGAAGCTTCGCCTAGACGGTGAGCTCTACTTAGCCCGCGGTTGTATCCTTCCCACACTGGACGGAGCTGGACCCAGGTGGAGCGCAGAAGAGGCAAGTAGCAACACGGTTTC
>JAPYYT010004297.1:0-10201 GCA_030522565.1 Ceratosolen corneri | reverse complement strand
TTCACCTTTTCTTTTACTTTTTCCTTTTCATTCCGCTTTGATTCCATCGCATTCTATGCTTTTTTCTATACCCATGCGTATTTTTCGATAATGCCTGTATTTCCATTTTCTCCATTACTCACATACAGGATAGTTTGCTTCATTATCATCTCAAACCTCTGGATTGACGTATTATACACTTTCCTATCTTTTTCCAATCATTTCTGCATCCCTGTCTCTATTTCGCTTCCTCTCTCTTTCACACGTATACATGCAAGCGTGTGCGCATTCTGTATCCTCATTCTTTCCTATACTCTTACTCTCTTTCTCTCATATTTGAACACTCATTTTCTGTTACATAATTGCCATCTCTCTTCTCTTTTTATTTTCTCCTGCCTTTGTCTTGATAATATTTTGCATATTTAGTTTCTAACAGATAGCTAACTCATATGTACATAACAGTATAGGTTATTAACAATGTTATTTTATATTTTTCTAAGCATATTTTGCTAAGCTATATTTTGCTGCAATATTTTTACTAAAACCGGTATTTTATTTTTTCAGAAACTAACGTTCAATATTTATTTTGAATACGGAATTATTTCTGAAATATATCAATAAAAACTTAATTATTAATATCTTTATTTCTGCAAATTTTTTGATAACATCACAAATATTTATATAATGCTCTTCTGTTTTATCAAATATCTTTATTATTTTCATATTATAACTTAAATTCTATTTTTTAATAAATCATGTCTATTCTTACTTGTGTCAAAATCTGTCTCCTTCTATCAAACTGATTTCTGACTCCAATTTTTTTTTTTGTTTCTTCTTTTTGATTTAAAAATTAATTTTCAAATTAAATTTATTCTACACACTAGATGACTTAAACTATCCGTGTAATATCAATAAGACAAAACGAAGTATCGCGAAGCAAAAGAACTAAAGAATACCGAGAACTAATACAATGTTAGTTCATGCACTATCGACCACATCTGAATCAATACTTTTAGTCGGCCTCTCATACTTCCACGAACACACAAGTTCTCTTTATTTAAGAGTAGTATCAAATCCGAACAATGACATGACATAATATTTTATCGATCTCTTGAGTGCATTTGCTCACTTTTTATTTTTATGGTTGTTATTATTTTAATAGAAAATTATTTTAGGGAAGCAAAAAAAAATCTAAATCTAAATATTTTTAACGAAAAACTAGAAAGACTCTATATTTATTGCTGATAATTATTTTATAAAAATAAAATCAGTAAATATTTAATTTCAAAATTCTGGTTATTTAAAGATGTTTAATAATAATATAATAAAAATTAGTAGTACATTATATTTTCTATAATAAGGAAATCTAACTGTATGATTTTAGTCTTAAATCCTGCCTCTTGAATTTATCCAACATTATTTTAATTATTTCCATATACTCCTCCTTTTATAAGACTATCATCAAATTTTAATAAATGTCCGTAAAGATATATATTCTGTATCTCAAAATATTATTATGCATCAATTAAAAAGTTATAGCTTAGTAAAGAAAAATAAATTGAACGATAAGTAAAATTTCATAAAGATAGTAACTACCATATATTGGTAAGCGCTGGTCTTTATCTAAAAGAATACCAAGTATGAAATCGATTTCCTCCAGTATACCTTTACTTACGACAGTGACAAATGAAAACTACCTTCAATGAACTCTTAAGGCAAACTACACACTCTTCATTTTCCAGCAATTTTCTAGCTTCCTCTTTCACTATTTCCTATTTTTTTACTTCCTTTAGTTTCATATTCTGCGATTTATCCATAGTTAAAATCGAAATTAATGTAATAATACAAATTCTTTTATCATAAAAAAAACTGTTTCTTACTTAATTTGAATGCCAAATATTTTATTGAAATTTAAATAAGTTCTGCATAAACTCGACAACGCCATCTTGATATAATAAGTTTAGATAAAAAAAAAAGTCTGTTAAACGGATAAACTCTCGAATATATATAATTATAATGCACACACGTGAATGTATGTGCACGTATACCTGTATTTCTACGCAAATAATTTGCTAAAACATAAAATTTTCCGGCTTATTGGTAAAATATTTTAAAAATAATTATTTTAATAAAAATCTGAGACCTTATTCCTATTTATTTTATAAATTTATATTAATGAGAGTCTGCAGAATTTACAATACGTAAAGCAATAAAATTAATTTATAAATTATATTTATTTGGTAGTTAATATTTACATGAATAGTTACTTATACTTTTATATAAATTTGTATGTATTAAAATTTGTATAATTAAATCAAATTATATAAGAGGTAAAAATCATTCTTATTAAATTTTATTTTTCAAATTTTAGATTATTAATAAGGTACAAATCATAAGTATATTTTGATAACAATAAATAAATTATCAAGATGCAATTATAAATATAAATAAGATGTTATATAAATACTTTTGTTTAATCTTTTTAAATTACAATAGTTTGTAAATTTATAATCATACATATTTATTAACCTATAATTGTCTTACGTGGCTTATATTCTACCGAAATTCTTTAAACAATGAGTATAATTAATTTTCTTATTTCTTAAAATATGTAACATTAATTCAATTCAAATTTATGTCAATTCAAATTTCATATAATTTTTCTAATATAAAATTAGAAATTATTACATATTTGTAAATGTTTAAATATTTTTCAATTTTCAATATAGATTTATTTTCTGTACCGCATTTTCATTAGCGGTAATTTATTAAATTGAATCTTCAAAAACACAATCACATACAGTTTATTAAAAATTTAAATTATTTGTTGGGATGTTTTTCGGTATATTTAATCTACTTACATCAAGCTATATGGATAGTGAAATCATATTCCTGTATGTACGGTTAATTTGAGTTACCTGCTGGTTCAGAAAAGTTGACTAGTCACGCACTCGGCAATTCATAGTCAACCAATGAATTCAGCTTAATACAACTACGATAAACTTAGCGGCGTGGATTATAAATTACCAGGTACAGACACGGATAAATATCGGCTAAAAATAAACTAATGCATGGTCGACAATGTAACTGCATAATGAGTGAAAATTACGAATGAAGAGACACATTATATGAAAATGCGAGACTCGTCTTAAAACATATTTTTTAAGCTTTTTAGATAGTTACTTAATCCTTTTTGCTTAAAAATTTTTAAATATTTTTATTTAAAAATTGTCAATAATACTCGATAAATCTCTAATTAAATTTCAAAATCTTAAATATAAAACTTCCTAAATTTGGTCTTAAAATCTTGACAATTAAAATATTTCATAATATAATATGAATCAATTGGATATTTTAAAATTGTTTAATTTATTTATATGTGCATACATAACTAATATTATATAATCATCAGATAAATTCTTTTAAATCTAAATAAGTGAATGCGTTCATTAGAATTCGAAATACTTTAAAGTTTAAACTTGACATATTTGCTTAATAAATCTCGCGATAACTTTATTAGCTCTAAAAATAATTATCAGTTGCAGTGAAATTAAGTAAATCGCTTAATCTTAATGGGCACTTCAGATTTTCTTCTCTACAATTTCAACTCATTAAATTGCCTTCAACCTTCTTCATTAAAAAAAGTGAACTTGGAAATTGGATTTCTTTCGTATTTGAAATCTTAAAGACTCTATAGACTATATGAAGAGGGCCTGTATCAAACTTTAAGAAGCTCCAGCTTCTCCCAGCATCCATTATCATTAATCAAAAGCGTTCCACGCATCTTTGTTACTCAAGTCGTCCTTCATCTTTACTCCTTTACTCCTTTACTTCTTTACTAGGCGACAGCGACGGTTAATCCCCTCTTTCACGTAATCATCAAGAAATTCTCAACAGTATCTATATTTTCCTTTTGACGCTATCTTTCATTGATAATCAAAGGCAGTCATGTTGGAATCAACTCTCCCGTCGCACTCCTCATTCTTACGTATGTCGGTATATGTATAATTCTATACAGCTGTACAGTTGTATTTATCCATAGATTTATGTAACGATACAGTTGACGTATAATTATCGCTGTTGGAAAAAGTAGTAGAGCGTAAGTAAACTATCAAAACTCATTACTTTATGAATAATTGATATTATGAGTTCTTAATATTGAAATGGTAAAATTATGATGTCATTTTCTATTCGTTATTTACAGGAACACTAGTCATACTTTTATTGAATTATTATCACAGATTGTCCTATTATTTCAATAAGAATAAAAAATGTTTAAATCTTGAAACAATATAAATCACAGCTTAATAAATTTTATGTTGTAATAATGTACTTAAAATATTTCTTCATATGTATATAATTTATTATTTTCATTAATTAAATTGAAAAATCATCATAAGACAAACATTTTTCAATATAATTATTATACCAAGCATATTTGTGATATTTTTCAATTACATAAAAAGTTCAATTCACTGTTTATATCGAATTTCTATTAGTTACCTGTATCTTGCTTTTTATTTTTAAAAGTTAAGGACGAATAATTTAAATGAAATATTTGATATTGAAATTTTTTTTAATTTAACCGTCGTTGTTGATTTATAATTTTAAATGAAATATAGATATTTATATTTTTATATTCGTAAATTATTTTAATACATGGTCAACAATTTAATAATTGAATAAAAATACAGTTTCAGATAACCTTATTTGACTTTTATAAAAATTATTTTAGACAAAACAAGAATTTTATAATTTAAATAAATTTGGAAAAAAACCCTATAATTTCGTAATATTTTATTTCTGTTTTTCTGTTCGTATGTTAGCATATTACGTTTGCACACTCTAGACATTTTTTTTTGCATATGATTGATGATGATATACATCTTATATTAGCTATGGATTCCTTCAAAATATATTGAATTTATTTGTTTATAAGTATGTAGTTTTCTATCGTTTGAAATGAATTACGTATAACTATTTATACAACTTTTTAAAATTTTTTTTATTATTTTTATGCTATTATTATAATGTTGTTAATATATTTTATAATATACTATTATATTAAAATGGTACACTCACCATTATTGGTGTTTTTTTTAATGATGGAATATTCAGTTCAAATAATTTCTTAATTATTACGATTTTTGCTATAATAAATATTATTAAATATTATTATTATCTCTTCATTTTGTAATAAAAAAAGCTTCTTGTACAGTTGGAACGTAGACACCTATTATTATACTATATATTAAATATAAATTAATAATATAATTATTATATAATAAAATATTTTAATAATACTACGAATGAAAGCAATTATTGAAAAATAAGCATATTTACATAACATTTTAAAAAATTATTGTTTTGTAGAACTGTACAACGGAATTCCATAAATACATAAAATCAGCTATAATTTTTCAATCGGCTGGGGACGCATAAAAAGATAGACAATAGACAGTTTACAGATGGAATACAAAAATCAAGAAAAATATTTGAGTCTTAATTTTGAGATAATTAAATTTTGAGTAGGTACTATTAAATCGACATCTTCTGACGTATGTAAACAAGAAACTAGTCCTGTATTTACTGAAAAGCATAAATCACTTTTGCAATGAATGTCAGTTTGATAAAAGCGTATGCACATAGACTACCGTATGAATAAATTTTAACTATAAATATTCAAAACCAATATTAAGTCACTTCGTTCCCCAAGCGTTGCGACAAAATACACCATAAATTTTGCTATTGTATAAAGCTTATAATTGGCTTGTTTCGAAAATTATTATATTTATCATTAAATCCTTCGGAACACTATTATTTGAGATCAATTTCTAACTACCTTTCTCATTTACTACTTTTCTCTCAACTACTTTTAGCAGAACAAGAAATGAAAATTGATATATAAATGTTTCGATTTTTTACTAGAAATATTTCGTACATTTATAAAAATAATATTTAAATTATAACGATATTTAAGAGACAGAAATATGAAATTATGCATTTACTTTAAAAATTGGTTTGGTTAACTAATCGATTAAAAGAAAGTTGGAAGATTTACATTATATTCGGTTTCAAATTACCAACTTTTATCAATTTAGATTATTATAAATTTAGAACTTTCTACGACTAAACAAAAACTTTGAATTTATTAAATAACAAATGTATATTACAATAAAATTCATATTTTTTAATTTGCCTTTTATAAAAGGTAAATATAAATTTGTTATTAATAACTAATATAATTTTTTATTTTTTAGCTTTTTAGTTATTATTCATTTTCAGTTATCAATTAAAGCCATACTAATTACACAACGAATCGTTTTCAATGAGAAAATTGAATCTTAAATGGGCGTATATTGGCTTAGAATATAATGTGTAAGGTAAATTCGGAATGAAATAAATGACTCAATAAATATGATATTTTTCTGTTTTTGTTCAATTAATATAATTTTCTAATCAGCTCGAATAGAGTAATAGTCTCACGCTATTACCTCCTTGGCCAAAGCAATGAGTTAAGTTCCGGACTAAACTGAGATTTTACCTTCCATATTGAAATATGCGTAAGAAAATTTCAGAGCATGCACCCTCATACCCTACCGCAAAATCGGTAACCTCTCGGGGTTAATCGTGCGACAGAGGGTTGACATTGACGAGGGTTCGCTACCGCATTAATATTAAGTCGCCTCGTTATCGCTTACTAAGAGGCAAAAAAATAAGAGATATTGATCCCATCTAGTCACTTGCACTCCGGAATCTATTAATAAGACGGAAAGTATTGCTGATATAAGGCTAAGTACATAAAAATCTTCGACACAACTCTTTGTCTATATCTTTAGTGAGTTTCATTCTTTCAACACTTGCTGTACAACATCAGCACTTTTACGAGCATTAGTCAATAACTTTTATTCGTTCTTTTAAATATTATACAATTAAAAGTAATTTGGTGTTTTACAGAATCTCTCTATAAACTTTCAGTTATACACACATGTTATATAGTTGTTCAGTTAAACTATATTTTATATAAATAAAAATATTTTAGAATCAAATTCAATTAAAATGGAACTCAGTTTCTTATCTATTAATTATCTGACATATTTGGTAATGATTAGGAAATTAAATTAGTATGTCAATGTTTTTCCGGTTAATATAAAAAGTATATTCATTCCCGTTAACTTGTAATTAAACATCTCGATGTGATTCATATTGATAAAATATAGTTAGCACATCGTATAAGTGCAAAAGTTTGAAAATATTTGCCAAAACTGATAATTTAGCACTTAAACTTGAAGTTGTAATTATATGCTTATTATACTTTCAAGAAAGATTTATGCATTTTGTTTTGAACTCTAATAACATATTCAGTATTTTTACTTACGAAAATACTTATAAAATTTTTTATTTAAACATATTTAAGTACTACACCTGGATATTTCCATTTAGAAAACTTTTTATGATTCGATTTTTATTATAATTAAATTAAATATCTAAAATATGATAAAATGTTACAAATTATTTTTGCTGGATATTTTTAAATATGCTTTGAGATAAATTTTAAGAATAAAACATATTTTTAAGTATTTGTTAATGCATCTTATTTTTTAATATGTATTCAGGTGTAATACATATGAAAAACGCACTTACATGTAACGAAGTTTAAATCGATATAAATTAATAAGCTATGATATAGCGCTATTTTTAGTATCGTAATTAATTATGGAGAAGCTACTAAAATTCAATCTTTAATCGGAACATTTTCATTACTATATGTGTTTTAGAATCTCTTAAAGTAATTCTAATGTTATAATAAATTAAATTTTTGTTAAATTAATCAATTAGAAGAATAATAAGGGTTTCAATGTTTTAATATTTTTTAATAAATACAATTTTTCCTTTCGATGATTGATTATAGCATCACTTGTATTATAAGAATACAATTTTTCCATACATTTCCATCCATTGATAATCAGTACGATAGTTCTATTTAATTACTATTGTAGCTGTAATAATTTTATTGCGTCAATTTTATAAATATATAGATCGATGATAAATTTAAATTTGAGTTTTTTACTCTTTTTGCTCTTTTACTTAAAAAAACTAGAATATGAAGCACTGTGCTTTAAAAAATAACGTATAAAATAGTAAAAAAAAGAACCACTTCATAGAATGAAATTATAAATCTTATTGTTTATTGAAAAATGTTTTTAAAAAAATATTCACACATTTATAAATTTTGCTTTAATTTTCTCGTACACACATTCCTTTAAATTATTTCACGTTTATTTGAGCTTTTCATTATAATAACTTTAAGCAAAAAATAGAAATTCCCTTATGATTATGACAATGAAAACTGTATACTTGTCCGTAAAATGTGTTTATAAAGAATGTTAATTATTGTTGCTTTCTATCTTCCCGCTCAATGTTAATATCCTCATTAGTTCTAATCAAGTAATAAATAATATATGAAATGCTTCGTGCAGTGAAACAATTCGTATACAAACTAGACAATATAGATATATAAAGATGAGTGAGTACATTGTACTCTACGCCACTACAATTACTGGCAGGAGAATTCAACCCTCAGTGCTGGATGAGATACTTGAGGAAACACTCAGGTTGACCCAAGGACGCAATGTCATACGAAGCGCGAACTACGACACGAAGAATAATGGAAAACAACGAAAGCCTTGCGCACACGTACGTGAGCTAAGGCGTATCTTGTTAGCGTATATCTAGATAAAATGACAGGGAGGAAAGAAGAGAAAGAGAGGCAAAGACCGCGTATTTAATTAGGCGCCTCTTCGACGACATTGTTAGTTTCTGTCATGCAACAAGATGACCTTCTCTCTTCCTATTTTTTTCATTTTAGCTTCTATCTCTGCAGTCCTCATTATCCTTTACTCAAATGAAACGGCTGCATTGTATCCTCGACCTACGTGTTCAAGTTGACACGTGGCCAATAGAATCATTGCTGCTATTATTCTAGTATACCATACAGCTTCCTTTTCTTAACTCTCCCTATCAACAATTACTGAGTATTTTTCCATTTTATCTATTCTTCATTTTTCATGAAAAAATACCTTATACTTAATTTTATACTTTATTTCGTAATAAATGATTGTGGTGAATGATCGTAATAAATGTTGTAGATATCGCGAGAGTCTTTTCAAGTACATATAAGATTTTAAATAATCAGATATATTGGAAAAGCTTTATAGAAATAATTCGTTTATGATTCGGAAATATTCAAATTTTTTTTTTTCAACTACTGTAAATAAGTTTGTATATTTAATTTGTCAAAAACTGCTGTACTATACCACTGTGTAAAACTTTGATGGTATACATATCTGTTGAAATATTGAGCATATTTTTCATATCTGTTCAATTATCAAGTAAAATGAAATAAAACTCATTGGAATTAAAAATATACATGAACTTTGAAATTTAACTTGTTACCGGCAATAAAAATATTTATTAAATATGAATTTTTTGTATCCTCCAATAGTAGTTTTGAATTTCTCATACATAATATACAAATTACAAAGTAATAAACGTAATGGGTCGATGAACACTGAATTCTAAACATAATTTTAACAATGAAATATAAAAGGTTTATCTAAGAACAGTATAGTCAACAAGTATTAAAGTATTAAATGAAAATAGTAGTTAATAATAACGAATTAGAAGATAAACGAGTTCATCGCAAAAATAACAAATAAAAAATATTTAGAAATCTATCAAAGTTCATATCTTGGAAAAATAGCTCTGAAAAAGTAGGATATTCAAAATAATTCTAAAATATGGATAGAAATAGAAAAAGTTTCAATTATTGTAAATCGTTACTTCTTTTACAGAGGTATGCATAATTATAGATGCAGGTATAGACCAATATTAATAATTACAGTTCACATCCATTCAATACATTTTAAAATATCTTTGAAATAGATTAATTAGCTGGAATTTACAATAAAAAATTTATTTTTCAACGTAAGAGTAAGTCTAATTACTGCTGTGATAAAATTATCTTATTGTACAGAATGATTAATTAATATTTTATCGCTCAATGTATCCATTGTATATATAGTGAAAATACATATTTTAGTTGATCTTTTATTTTAGGTAATAAAGTATCTATACGTAAGTAAAAACACATTTTGGAGATATCTTATATTCGTTTATATATATATAGAATTAAATATACCTTTAAAAATTCTATTCTTTA
>JAPYYT010004295.1:0-18123 GCA_030522565.1 Ceratosolen corneri | reverse complement strand
GGCGAACGCCCGCGCAGCCTCTCGTCTCCCTCGGGGCGAGCTGTCCTTCTCCCCCCGCCACTCCCCACTCCCCCCGCCACTCCCCCCCGCCACTGCCTCCTCGTTTAGGTTAAGCGCCCGGATAGAGGAGACGCACGTGCTCCTCGGGCAGCACGTGATTGCGAGGCGCCGAGGTGAAGAGCGTCGTTGTTGCTCTCGTTACTCCTCGTATTCCAATTGCGTTCGCTGTTCGCAAGCGCGCCTCTTTGTCTTTGTAATCCAAGGATTTTTCAGCGATTAAGGAGCGATCGGGCCGCCGGCAAAATGGCGTCGCGGGTAGCACTGGCATAAGAGCGGAGGTTTATGTTTATTAGTCTGGAAGCAGGTCGATAAGACTGGAACGCCCATTGCCAAGTTGCTATTTGCTTGGGCGAGATGAGGCTGCTCGGATGGAAAATCGATGGGAGAAAAAGGCCTTCCGAACGATTCCCTCCTGGACGGCTGCACTTTCGAATGTCGATGGGGCGAAAGGTGGGCGCCCGTTAATTATCGCCGTTTCTTCGACTGGAGGCCAAATTTAGATGTCGGTGCAGTATCTTTCATCTGCCATCGATTTATCAGGGCCAATAATTTGAAGGTTCGGCTGCACATTGAATTTTTAACTGGGGTGGGTGGGGGGGGGGGTGGGGGCTTATTGGAGCGAGTGGCCCGGACAAGTAACGATATCTCTCTATTTACTTGAGATTGACGATCGCGTAATATTTGTAAGCGAGTCTCTCTCTCTCGACTTCCAATCATTAATATTGCACTGCTAAATAATAACGGATCGCCGATTAATTATCAATGTCGAGGATGTGCTACGTGCCTGACTGACATTTACAAGCGATTTCATATCATTTTAAACGTCGATTATTGCTCGTATAGCCAATTTGGTTTTGCAATAATGCTTTCTTAATTCGCCAGAGTCGTAATCCCGAATCAATGGAATGGAACGAACAGTGAACTTCCTTATTACTATCACACGGAATAGCCGTGAATTATTGCATTCGCTCGCTCATGCGAAGACAACGAAGTTTTAATGAATTTTGAATGCGCTTAGAAGAATCTCATTGGCGAAGTGATGGCGACGTCACTAGCGATGAGCATCATTGTAAGGAATAATTAATCTCATAGCTCTATAATTCAATGCCATTACATATTAAATCGTATACACGCTCGCTATTTCAAATGTTTGCATACAAAATGATTGAGACTCCCTACCCGTAAAAGGCCGTCATTTATTTCATTCGCAGAATTGACGTTCAATTGGCATATAAGCCTCTCCTCATCTCTTCTCTCCTCTTTCTTTCTTTCTTTTTTTCTTTGTATACACTTTGTCATGCAATTGAAGAGCAGCAGCAGCAGCAGCAGCCCGCCTTCTCATCCTCGGCTCTTCTCTCTCTACCAACTCGTCAATTCATTCGCGCGAACGAGAGAGATTAGCTTTTATGAAAATACTCTTCACGTGACGCTAAGTAGTTCCGTAATACTTATCTCAAAGTTGTACAGCTTCTTGCCATCCCCGTAAACAGTGACGCTCCAAATCTCGTCTCTTGACTTTTAAAGAAACTACTACTACTACTACTAAGCCAATAGTGAAAAAAGCTTTCGTAAACATTTCGAAACGGATATGAAAATGCGCATCGAGACGGAGGTTTACTTCGCGCGTCCTCCTGCCTGGCCTCTCCACACCCCACAATCCCCCACCCCACACCCCACCTCGTCTATCTGGTGAATAAGGAGCGTGTGAGCGCCGCCGAGATTGTGCGTCTTCGGCAATTTTATCGATCCGCTCGCGTAAAATACGAGATTCGTCAACGTGCCGCTAAAGCCCGACTCATAAGCAGAAGCCGCTCAATGGCAAAATCTCGGGCGCGAGCGCACGCCAAAGGTTTCACGGCCATATATCGAACAATAAATCTAATAATTCGCCACGGAAATGACTATAAGCGACCGAATCGACTCGTGCACCACTGCGCACAGCCTACCCGTCCTGTGCATTGCGCAATAGCCCGGGCAGCGCTAAGGGACACGAGAGGCGGCGGCGATGGGCCGGAGGGGGTGGAGGGCGGAGGAGGTGGGGCGGCGTGGGAATACCTTTAGGCATCGTAGGTTGGCGAGGTAGGCTTTTTCCACGGGAGGAGATGCATTTCCATTGGGAGGGATGAATGTGCGATGTTGCGAGTGGCGTGTTGACGTCCACTACTATCATCAGCCACCCCCCCCCCCACCATTGTCAAGTCCATTTGCAGTTAAATATGTCCGGGATTACGAGCTGCGCGGCAAGTTTTAACAATGTTTGACAGTTGGTAATCCCTCGTATTAAGCAGTGTGGTGGTGGCTTATTCGTAGAGCCTCTTAATATAATAATGTCTCATGGCACATTAATTTATCGAGGCAAGCCTTATATTTGCTTAATGAACAATTTGTAATTCATTCCAGAAATGACGAAGAATGTCGAGGTTCTTAAATGAACGAAGCCACTCTGAAATGCCGAAAGTATTCACGAATGTGTAAATTCTTGGGTAGGAAAAGTTGCGCAACGTATTTTTTTGTCGTTGCTTAATTATTTTATCCAAATTCTTGATTATCCCTCGACGGGGAGAACACACTGACAAATAGTGTAAGTAAGAGGAGGACCGCGATGTTTAATTGTCGAGCAGTATTTTACGTTTTAAACTGAATTTCGATGATTAAATGAGGTATATTGTGTATGGCGAGATATTTGAAAAGCTTTGAGGATGTAAAAAAAAAGGTAGTGGTGAGTCTTCTTCTCGCAATCTCTTTCATTTGCCGTAATTCCGTCTCTTTGTTCGGACCTAAATGCACGTGCATACGTATGTACGTACATAGTAGTTTCTTTTAATTGACAATGATACACAATAATATGTGACTGAGAGGCAAATTGTATGTTGAAAGTTGAGGACAATCTAATCAAGCGAAATTACGTTTGAAATTAAGTTTAAAAAATGACGCACATTTTGCATATTTAAACGGCTAGTTGTTCTATTCCAATTGGCAATTTAAGGCTTAAAATTTATGAAAAAATTGTATGAAAAGTGCTCGAACCTTGTCCCAAAGGACTGAAATTTCAAAAATATACACACAAATTGCATAATATGTCAATATGATGTTTATTTATAAAATAAATGCACCTTGTTTCTGCGCTCGATATCTGTTATTCAAAATTCATTCGCGTTACATCACATCACAGAACAAAGAATTTCACGTTTCCTTTTATTTTTTTCAGGAAAAAATCTCTACAATAATGAACACGTAGCAATTAAAATGGTAATAATAATTTCTTACTCAATTAATAATTAAGGAGTTGCTGGATGCCAATACGTATATTGATTCTGAAGTCACCTCATCTCCGTACAAATGTCAATTCGATTATTAAACAAATATAATAAGTGTCCGAGTAAATTTTCTAATGCTAGATTATTTATTATCGAAGCTATTCTGGTAACTTGTGCCGCTCATCGATTCAATGAAAAATAAATTTAAAAAATTTACTATTCAAAGAATGGAAGGCACACATATATATAATATGCTCGATAAATGTCGAGGGAAAATAAAAATAACTGCATTGAATTTTTAAGGTCCGATTGTAATTTGTTGTTGGGTTTTCTCGATCGATAAGCATACGCGTTCCATTGGTCGGGAAAGTATCTCGCACTTGCCAGTCGCGAATTGTTCCTTTTTTTTTTTTAGAAAGATAATTTTCAATTAACAATTTTTAATTCAAAGCTTCTCAATTAATGGGCATTTGATATTCTCGAATGTGTGTGAATGTAAGACGATGGTATCCGTGAGGATCGAAGGTTTCACTGATTGAATAATCAATCGGCAGATACATCGCCACGCTGTACTGGAGTATTTTTAATAAACATGCGCATTTAAATGGACGAATTGTTAAAAGAGATTGTCGGCTAAATTTTATAATGCAGCACTGAGAGTGAAGTTTGAATTGAAATCGAGGCACAAGATAAGTCCAAGTGTTTAGAAAAAAATTGATTCGACTTTTGACTAAATCTGCCCACGGCCACGAACACGTAGACATAATAAAGAACAAAGAGAAACATGTGCAATGCACATGTCACGATGTTGTTGAGCGCGGAAGGTTAAACGTGGATGCCAAGGATGTCTTGCAATTTTTTCGCACTTGGGTCGGCCAATTAATCTCTATAAATCTCGGAGAATTTCGCGCGCGATAATAATTATCTCGCGCGAGCCTCGGCTTTCAAATGGTCTTTTATATCGCTTTATATTATCGAATGGCTGGTGCGCGAGAGAGAGAGAGAGAGAGACAGTAATGGCGACGGCCATTGAGAAAGCATCGGCACTAAAGGCGCATTGATGACAGATTGATGATGAAGAGGAAAGCCCCGTGTTGGCAGAAAGCACTCCATTGACAGTCAAAAACTTGTTGTACTAATCGTTGAACTTTGTTGATTTTAACGTTTGCCCGCAGGAACCAATGAAGTCAAAGGCGCCGCAGCTTCACTTGGAATATAGGTTTTACAAATTATTAGGCACACAGGGTAAGTATAGGGTTAATGGTCGCATCGTGTTCGCGAATGAGAATTATTATTTATGTGTGAATGCACGTACAGAAGGTGTGCCAGAAGTTTATTATTTCGGGCCCTGCGGCAAGTACAACGCGTTGGTGATGGAACTCCTTGGTCCTAGCCTCGAGGATCTCTTCGACCTCTGCGGAAGAAAATTTACCTTAAAGACCGTCCTCAACATTGCCACGCAACTTGTAAGTTATCCACCGCAACACTTGTTCCTCCCTGCCATTTCCGGAGCAGCGCGTTCCAGCCTTCGTAACCGGTCGCCGCTCATCTCATTCGACATTCGACTGTCGTCTGCCAGTCAGCAATCCCAGTACATTTTATGGCTTCGAAATTGGTCATTGGTCTTCCATTGGCCCAGGAGATAATGTTTAAACATTCAAGGCCCATCGCTAATGGCCATTTCAATATTTAACGGCGCGGCTCTCGTTACAATTGCGCCCCGAAATGGCAAGGGAGGGGGAGTAGTCGATGCTAGTTCAAACTATTCTGACTTGGAAAATATTATTAGCTTACGGCTAGGTATATTTTTGCGACTGTTTGGCCTCGGTTTTGCCACTTAAATCTGTAGCTTTTAATAAATTTGCCGGCTCGCGTTTGTCGCGCCGAGCCATTGGAAGCCGAAAGCAAGATGTAATCATAATGTAACGTACGTAATTGGTGGAAAGTCATTGGGATTCGGAGAGATTAATAAATGAGAGGTGTATTGATTGAGTTAAAGGGCAGAAAACTTGGTACGTTTAGCGTTTAAAGGACATTTCAAGGCAATTGGCATTGCTTATATATATATAGATTTGCCTTTATTAATAAATAATAATAAACTCTTTAAAGATCTTCTTCGATGAATTCTTAAGGCAGCCTTAGACGGCACGCGAAGGCAGACCGATTTTGAGTATAGACTATATAAATATATATAAATATATATATATATATATATATATATATATATATATATTTTTTGACCGTAGAGGCTGGAGTTGAAAGAGAGAGAGAGAAAAGCAAAAGAAAAATCTCTTTGCAGATCGTGTAGTTGAATGAAAATATTAAACGTCAAAAGTATAAAGTTTTCCATTTGCTCGGGCATTTTTGGCAAATTGGCGAGCCCAATGTTGTATATAATAAAGGCACGACGTCTCATTACTCTAAACGAGATCAACAATTTAATGAATAATTATTAATTCTTGCAGCTCCATAGGATAGAATACGTTCACAGTCGACATCTTATATACCGGGATGTAAAGCCGGAGAATTTCCTCATCGGACGGAACACGACCAATAGGGAAAAGATCATTCACATCATCGACTTCGGACTAGCCAAAGAGTACATAGACCTGGAAACCAATAAACACATACCTTACCGAGAACATAAAAGTCTGACGGGCACAGCGCGATACATGAGCATCAACACACATCAAGGAAAAGGTTAATAATGAGTGCTTGCATTCTCAATAAAATAAAACGATCGTTGCAGGTCAATTTATAATAAAATACTCCCAACCTTTTTTAAACGCCCATGAGAATTTTAAACCTTTTGATTTGTCACACTTTTAGTTATTATTCGCGTTGTTGTTGTCGTCGTCGTTGTTATTGTTGTTATGGTGTATGTAATTTATGACCCCATTTTAAGCGGAGAACGCGTTTTCTAGTTCGAAATTAACAGCCAATTTATAAAGTTGTAAAGTTATATCGCCGGTTTTTGCAAAAGTCAGTGTGGAATCCTACTTAGCCCGAGTTTATATTCACGCCGATCAGCAACTCTTGATTATTATCCCTTATTTTATGGCACGAGTATATGCCCGAAATTAAAAATCCATTTGCTTAATATCCCAACTAAAGGGAAATAAATTTAAATTGGCCGATATTTCGATTTTTGTTGTTGTTTGTTTTTTCGTCTTTTCTTTTTCATTTGAGCCATGCACTATTCGATGCACTATTTATTGTTTTATGCACAAAGCCATAACTTCGAATGCGCGTGAAAAAAAATATTTGGAAATAAAAGCGGTCGTGTGTTTTATTACCGTCGTGAATGCAGAGTTTCGTGAATGTTATCGATAATCAAAATATGCCAATAATTTGCGTAAAGTCGTCCATCACTCGCCTCTTTAAAGCCTCGTTGTTGAATATGTGATAGATTGGAGGTTAATTTAGGAAGAATAGGAGCAACGACAACAAGAAAGTAAGATAGAAGGACAAACTGCAATTTCCATTGGAGCGAGCGTTTAATAAGAAATTTTTTCCATTATTTAATGCTTTATTCGACCGAGTTGCCTCTACCGATTCTACCGATTGCGCAAGGTTATCGCGACAAAAATCGATTCCTCGATATTACTGCTTCGCCGGAAGTCACTTAATGATTCGTAAATTAATCATTCCACGGTGGAATCACTATGATAAATGTTTAAAAGGCCAGTTGGAAAAGACGAGAACATTTAACGTATCGCTACTTTTTATCAAGACCGACATCCTCATTCATTTCACTTTCCATTAATAATTAGTCGGCATTTACCTTCGGCCGCCAATTGTTATTGTGGCCAATAACAACCCCATTCGTCGTCGACGTCCCCCCTCCGCCCCCACCCCGTAATAGAAAAAAAGAAGGGCGCACGTGGAGGCGAACCTCCCGAGTCATGAGCAGCAGCCAAACACTGAGACCTGTCGCTCTTGCTTACAGAACAAAGCCGAAGAGACGACCTCGAGGCGCTCGGGCACATGTTCATGTACTTCCTGAGGGGCAGTCTGCCGTGGCAAGGACTGAAGGCCGACACCCTGAAGGAGCGATATCAGAAGATCGGCGATACGAAGCGCGCCACGCCGATCGAGGTACTGTGCGAGGGTCATCCCGAAGAGATGGCCACCTACCTGCGCTACGTGCGCAGACTCGACTTCTTCGACACGCCGGACTACGAGTACCTGAGGAAGCTCTTCCAGGATCTTTACGACAGAAAAGGCTTCGCCAGCGACGCCGAGTTCGACTGGACGGGCAAAACAATGGTGAGTGGCCGGGGTCATACCCCGCCTTCCCTCACCCCATCCCCCCACCTTCATTGTCTCTTCCTTGGCGACAACCCACCCCCAACCCCCTTCGTACGTTGTCTCGGCGGAAAAAAACTCACGCTCGCGATGCCCCTGTATCCCTTAACTGAGCTTAAAACAACGTCCCCAACAAAAAAAAAAAATATCTTAATTGAGTTGCAACAACTGATGAGGCATGGCCGAGAGACATTATTAACATTCTGAGCATGCGCATGAAATTTTCAAGGCAAAAAAATGACGCAAGTCCTCGAGTGAGGAGGCTCGATAGAACGAAAATTGTTAGGCGATTGAGAGGCTGGAGAACCGCCATGGTAAGCGACTCTAAATAAGAAATGCATAAAGAAATGGCAAGTTCTGCGCACGCTCGGCAAGTAGTTTGTCGTGAATGAAATAGAGCCTTACACCGAAATTTTTCTCGACGTTTGCATGCTGCCGATTAAACAATCTCCGTCCCGTAGCCATCGAACTTCGCGCAGCTCCGAGCACTAAGGATGGCGGCCCCGTCGCATATACAGAAAACTAAATCCGACAAGGTTGGTGAACTTTATCCGACTTGGCATCCTTATTACAATAATTACAATAATAATCATAAAAGCTTCGCTAACGTTGACCATCATTTATTCTAGTGCAAATGTCGTTTGCGCGCTCGAGTTTGTTGTAAGCCAAATTATGTAACCGTCATTGGAGTATGTTATATATATAAATCTTTAGTTTAAGGCACCTAGAGTATTTATTATTGTCATTGTCGTATTGGGCGAATGGGTGGCAATGGGTTGACTAACTCGGCATTGTGTTTGTTTGCAGTCGACGCCAGTGGGATCGTTGCAGACGGGCCACGAGATCCTCGTGTCACCGAATCGAGACAGACATCCTGCAAATTACAAGGTAATTGCGATTGTCCGTACCGAGCTTCGACGCAGCATGCAAGTTGGTAGCTGATAAACACCGTTTTTTTTCTCTTTTTTTTTTCTTCTCTCTTTTTTTTTCTTTCGTCTTTTTCAATGAGTTTTTTTTATTTTCTTTTTTTTTTCTTTTGACCGTATGATTAATCGCATGAGAATACGGTGAGTCGAGACTGAAGCCATTTGAATTGTTCTACAGTAGAGGCTACACGTCGTTTGTCTTTTGTGAAAAAATGCGCGGTTTTGCAATGATTTAGCTTGAGAAGCAAACGTATAAACTTGTGCTGCGACAGTTAATTAAGCTGATTATTAATAATCTTGTGAAGAGATGTGTACCTTAAATATGATTGCCTTCTTTCATTGATTGCACTGCTCGGATTAATCTCGGGATGTCTGATGCGATTTAAAGGAATGCAATGATAACGAAGATTTTATTCTCATAACGGATGAAGTTTGTTGTATGGAGATGCACGGCAAATACGTAAGCTCATTAAGAAATATTTTTTAACAACACACTGCAGTTTGTGAACGTAGGCTTAGTTAACGCTATATTACTATGCAGCTACGTCCGTGCCAAATTAGTTGATCCTCTTTTTCTTTTTTTTCTTTTCTTTTTTTTTTTCTTTTCTCTCTTTCTTTATATATATATATATACATATATATACATATATCTCTCTCTATTAGATAGAATATGAAAGCGTAGAGATAGATCCTCTTTTGTGAAACGGTGTTGAGCGGAATGTAGAAATTTATTATGTCTTGGATACAATTATCACCAGGTCTTTCGGCAAAATTATCACTCGTAATAATAGTTGCTTTTACGTTTTAAATAGCTGCTGTTGTAGAAAATACTTCATTTTTTTTGTCATTTTTTCCATTCTCTTTGTTTTGTACATAGTACTCAAACATTGCCATTATAGTAACATCGAGTGTATTATATATTCACAGAACAAACGCTCAAAAATTAAAGTTTATTTACTAAACAAGACTGAGCCTGTCTCTAATGGTATAATTAATTTCTCTATAAAGGATAATTTGCCGGGTAATCGATAATACTCGCCATAATTTGTCGTGCGAGCGAGTGTCTTCTTGAAATAATCGGGTCCAATTAACAGAATCTTTACGATTACAATTGAACCTCTCTCTCTTTCTCTCTCTCTCGAAATTATCCAAAGTCTTCTCGACTCCCAATGTCATATGATAATTCAAACGAAACAAATTACTAACAATCGACGATGAAATGATGCGCTGCTACTTTTGGCAAATTTCAAATGAGCATTTCAAATAAGCAATTACACACCACGTAGAGTCTCATTATTATTATTCCTGCTTGAAATTGAAATCGATCGCTCAATCTTTTTCTTAATTTATAAGTATTTCTTAATCGTTTATAAAATTGTAACGGCGATTTAATCGGGACGAGAACTTTCTCAGTAAGCAAACAACGCTCTCTATAACTAATGAAGCTCAGCTGTTAAGACAAAACGTAAAAGTGGAAAAATCCATGTGCCGCAGGCCTCGTTCCATTTTGCCAAAGGCGCCTGAGTGAGGAGTAGACGATGATAAGAAAGAAACATACGAGCCATGAAATGACTAGTCGGTTGCATTACTTAAGGAACATTGACGGTTGGCGCCCCGGCGTCGTGTTTATCCCTCCGGGGCGGGGCGGGGGAGGGGGGGGGGGGGGGGGGCGGAAGGGGGGTAAGGGGGACAATCAAGCAATCGGGCGCCAGTGGCACCTTGACACCCGCCGACAGACATGGCTCCGTACAGGTGAGTCCATATCCTCTTCTCTTCCATCGCTCGACTCTGCTCTACTCTGATCCTCCCTCCCAATCCAACCCTCCTCACTTACTCTCTCTCTCACTCTCTCTCTGTCTTATTAGGCCACTTTTCACCTCGCCACAATCCACCACAACTCGGCTCGCTCCTCTTACTTGCATCCTCACCTGTCCTCCTCCTCCTCCTCCTCCTCCTCTCCCTACCCCCTTTAACAATCATTATTTGTTAATTCTTACAGTTTGTGTTCAATATTCTGTCTATTCAATACTTTGTCCTCTTTAAAACATTCTTTCTTATTTGGTTCATCAGTTTGTTGTATCTCTCTGTCCGTGCAATGAATTTGAGTTCAAGATTATTTCTTTTTTTCAAATGATCCCATTGAAGTGTTAGTCGAATAGATAACTTAAGTCTGTTGCTGTTTTTTTATATTTTATTTAATTAAGCATAACATAGAGAGCGTAAAATGGGTTAAAATTTTAATGTACATACGAATGGACGAGACCGTCCATTTTATTAGAATGTATTTCTCAACATTTCCGATTGTTTATGTTAAAGTAAATGTCCTGGGAAATGCTATCGTGATTTTTTAATAATAAATAGGTGGCATTTTAATTTAGAGAACAAAAACAAAAAAAAAAAACACTGTGTCACGCCAACTAATAATCTATATTATCTGTGTTGTGAGAAAGGTAGAGAAATATTTACAAAAGTCTTTGGTGTCACTGAATGATCTTAATTTAGTTTCCTCCTTATCTGCCTCCTTGTTTCGCAATACCTATCACGTTACTAAATAAACTATAAATCTCTTATTGTGATAATTTTACGTACTTTTTACTTTTATAACAATTATAAATGTCTCGGATCATGGGACAATTATTACATTGATGATACATTGCAACAAATTCTTAATTACTCGCCTGTGGAGGTTATGGTCGTAACTATTTATATTATTAATAAAAAAAAATAAAAAAAACAGCTAAATATTACACATCACTTTGTGATAACATAATCGGCACTTGTTAATAAATCAACTGTAACACTCACGCAATTTATCATAATTCCCATTGTAAATAACTTGAATAATACGAAAACAACATTTGTAATTTGTGTGTCATTTTATATTAACAGTACTGTAAACAGAGAAAATACGCGCGCAATTCTTTGGCCATATTGGTAACACTGCTTGATTGATTTTTTTAATATAAGAGTAGAATATAAAAACCCCTGTGTGTCGGATACACGTAAATTTTTGTTTAAGGCTGAATGCGCGAATATCACTGCTCTCAACATTGCTAAGAAACAATTGAAAATAATTTGGAGGAAAGAAAATAAATGAGCAGACAATGTATTCTGTTTATTATGTCCGGATAAACAATCATTCGATGATTTAAGAACGAACGCCGTTTATTTCAGTAGTATTTCATTGTGTAAAAAAATCACCAGTTTTTGGAAAATAGATCAATACAAATGTAAAAAATTTTGTACGTAAAGAAAAAAATAATAATAGTAATAATAAAAGGAAAGATTTGGAATGTTAAAAAATTCAATGGCACAAAAAATGGCTATAAATTTGAATGGTAAAAAGAAGGGAAACAAAATTATAATAATTAACATTGTCTGTATCATTCTTGATACTAATTCATTAATCATTGATCTTGATATGCAGCGATGAAGTAGCATTCGTTGATCTAATATTAGCAATATAGTAGGCGATATTTAAAACTTATGACTATATATATGTGTGAAGGTGTGTGTGTGCGTGTGAACTTGGGTTAAATTTCATATTTACAGTAGTAGTATCTGTAGGCAGAAACGGGCAATAAATTTTCAAGAATATGGATTTCAGATTTGGTATTAGATGAAAAATCTAATACCGTTTCACGTGATTTTTTCAAGTCCTTTTTGACAGAAATCGAAAATCCCTTCGTCAATAATATACATAATTGCAGGAATATATAATAGTCGTAACTATTTATGCCAGGCAGTGACTCTTGAATTATGCAATTATCTAAAAATTACCAGGCAGCCTATTTATTTATTTATCGAGGAAAGGGGCGATAAATACTTAATAAAATTTGGGACTGCGCACTTTCGTTTAAATGAAAAGAAATAGACTGCTACCTATCAATCTTCATGAATGTTATATTTACGTGCATCGAGATAAAGTCACTGTAACCTTTCTTCAAATACTTAAAAATAGAAATTCATTATAAATAGATTGCATGAACTAGAATTTAAGTATTTTTAATGGCTAATATTTTGATGGTAAAGGGCTTGGAAGTTTTAATAATTAACTCGATACCGTGATCATTGTCAATTTAAAAATAAATTGACAAACTTATGAAACATGATTGAGATTTATTTGCAAGCCAAGCATCTACTTAGTCTTTTCAAGCGACTTAAAAGTATTATTAATGAAAATAATTTATCGACATTCTGATTTACATTCACAAATTTGTGAATGGCCACTTTTTTTCTTCTTCTTCTTCTTCTTCTTGTTTCGCTTTCTTTTCTCTTTCTATTTATAAAGTTCAATTAATAAAACTTCATCATGATTCATTTCAGTACACATCCAAGCATTAATACCTAAATCATTACGCTTGTTATGCATTATTCATAATACATAATAACATTGCATTATAATTGTACATACGACTTGCGCAATATAATAAATATAAATTGTCTTCGAAGTTTGATTGGTTTATAGTGTACAAAGTAGTGTGAAAAAAGATATTAAAATAATCCACGTAATTAACGAAAAATGTTCAAAGTGCTTAGCCAAAGACGGAAAGTTTGTCGCTTTCATATGACGCTTTTTTAGTTTTAATGACAGCATGCAAGATTTGTCATGTATTTCTCCTCCAAATTACCAAGAGGTGTCACTTATTACGTTTTGTGATGATTTTTTTTTGCTAGTCAAGGGCTAACACACCAATCATATTTACATAATCATAAATTTTAGGAGCTCTCTTTTGTTAAGGAAAAAACCAATTTATAATTATGCCATTCAAAAGCGAAAATTGTGCATGTGTTGTAATTTCTATATTAAAAAAAAACAAAAAAAAGTACTTCTATCAATAATAAATAATATCAACGTTGTACATAATATATAATGACGAAAGTAAGTCATTTTGAAAACGAGTTCATGGATTCGGACGGATTGATTTCGCGTAATATTTATTAAGAATGAAATTTTTTTTTTTAAAAAATACGTAAATATGTACAATAATGGAAACGTTGGCTTTTTGAGCGGAAAAAATTGGTGACAAATTTGGCCAAATGGTTGTAAAGATAAACTGGCTGTTACATGCGTGAATAATAAACTTGTTTGGAAGTTTGAGATTAAAATTCATATTAACCGATCGATATTTGTCGAGGGTTTTTGCGTCACGTCATGTCGGACGAACGTAATTTTGAGAAAAACGCGCCTGCAAACATCGGCAACAACATCACAGGTGCGCCACGTGGAGTTAATGCTGCCGTAAAACTTAAGATCCATGGCCCAAATCGATAAATCTATCATTTTCTCCACTCAATTAAGTAAATTTTGACCTAAAAATTGAGCTTTTCTCTTTTCCTTATGTGAATCCCAGAATAGTGGCAGCCCACAGACAGGATAAGACGAGAAGCCTAACGTGCACTTACTGTTTACTATTACCCATTTCCCCACGATTATTTACCAGCATTTTATTCACTAATGCCTGCTGTATGTTTATCACGAAGGATCTTGTTATTAACTCGTTGAATTTTACGTCTGCGTAGAGCCAAAACTGCCTTGGCCGGGATTATTGAGGTGGTCGCGGGGCCCGTAGTCATTAGGCCGCGATTCTTATAAAACAAAAGCTAATCAATGAATTTGCACTCGTCTTAGGTTGTATCCTCGACGAACGGAGAGTTGGCCAACGATGATCCAACGGCCGGCCACTCGAACACACCGATAACAGCACCGCCAGAAGCGGAAATGATCGATGAAACCAAGTTAGTATACATTTTGCAAAGTCATAGCTGTTTTCTTAACTTGCCTCCTTGCCTCCCCGCTCTGTGGCTCTGTCCTTTTTTCTTTCTCTCTACAAATATTTTATACGCATACGAGACACACAATGTATGATTACGCACTTGACGCATCTATGAACGTTCGTATGGTTGTTCAGGCCTGTTACTTTTTTTCTTTTTTTTTTCCCTTTTTTTTCCTTTTTTTTTTCTTTCCAATGGTCATACAAATGAATTACACGCATTAACGAATTTTCAATTTGTTTCTAGTTTCATACATTTTGCCAATGACATATTTTCATTAATAATAATTTTGCAAATTCTAAACGAGTAGTAAATGAGGATATTGATCTCTGCTCGCGCATAATCACTTCTCTCGAGCAACGTAAATTCAGAATAAAGCAATGCCGGATGTACCGAGAGAACAAAACGGGAGTGTAAAGTAACGCTTGGTTCGTCAAATTTCTGACGACGATCGTCAAAGAATTAAGATAGTGAGAGAGAGAAAATTATTAATTTGTCGATAATATGTCATACGAAAGAAATTAAACTAAAATTCCACAAGAAAGGAAAATTGTCAACGTCAATATTACAATTTACAATCTTCCACTGCATTGTTAAAAATTGCTTGATGCGCACATTAATAATCACGCATTATTATTGTTTTGCTTTTTTTTTAGATCAACACAAATAGCACAAAACAAAAATAGTGCGTCGGTTGGAAATTCTAATAAATATTCAGTTAATAAATTAAGAGCCGTACACGAAGCTTATAGAAAAGTATTGAATACTTACACATGGCCAGTTCAAAATTTTCTTTTAACTAACATTGTAGCGAAGATAAAAAAAGATGGTTATTTTGATATTCCACTGAGGTATGAGTAACGAATTTTTTGGACAGTCCAACAGATTGCTATCAACAAGCTATGCTCTTATTATTTGTAATACATATTGTTTGTATAAAAAGTGATATTTATTTTACAAAATTAGCAACATAATTTAGAGAATAAAGTATTGCACTTAACTGTGTCACGTATGTTTTTTCTGTCTGTCTTTATACCATTTCTTGTATTAGTGAACACGAGATTTTTTTTTCTTTTTCCTTTTTTTTCTCTCTTTTTCCAATATTAAATAATTAAATAATCATTACTTCTCATTTATTTATTTGCAATTTATTCGGCACGTCAATTGTTATAAAATACGTATTATTACATAATTACCTAACGCTGTTATTGCTATTTTTATTTGGCGTTTCGAAATCCAAAGCTCATTATTACTTGACGAAAAATCTTTTCTTGAATATCATAAATTGCAAATACACGAATTTATTATGTACGAGCTATATACATATATATATATATGTGTGTGCATGTATGTATATATGTGCACATATAATATATACGTATGTATAATTAACAAAAAAATATTTTTAAAAATTTACAAAACATTAGTTTAAAAGATTAAAATAATTTCTTGTATGCATACTATTATACGATACGAAATATTTTTTTCAATGAAACGCTTGGATGCACTTGCAATCTACGGTGCATAGAACAAAATAGAAATTTCTTTTTGGGCTTGTGGAAGCATCAAGGTACATAATATAAAGTTTTATTATACAAATTGCAAAGTATTCACCAGGCTTTTATACACATTAATTTTTGCTAAATAAAAAAATATTCTTATTACTGTTCATTAGAGTCAATAATCGTTTACGCTTAATGCCAATGAATACCTAAAATTAGACAAATTTTAGTGCAATGTAGCAATTCTTATGTTAATAATCATTCTGCAACTAAAAAAGGTACATTTTAAATATATTATTATATTAAAAATAATTTGTATATATATATATTTTGTTTTTTTTCATTTCAAAGGGCATATCGTTAAAATCTTAATATCAATCGGTTTTTTGTCATTAAAGCGTGTTTGGCATTAAATGTTTTACAGTATTAAAATATACTTTATGCATTTATGTAATTGAAGAAGAAAGAATTGTCTTTTCAGTGAATTGAATTCTATATCAAATCAATCTCCGATATCAAAGTTCTTTTATTTAAATCCACTAGATTAAACACGATTAATGCGTAAATTATTAACAATTATATTTATTGCATGCTCTCACGTAAATACAACTAATCCCACACTCTTACTACGAGGGACAAATAATCCTAATGAAAATACTAAATTTCACAAAAATGTGAAATATTAAATAAAAAATATTCAAGTAAAGGATGACGCAGGTATCATGAAATCAAGTATCTATCCATCTGAAGAGCATAACTTCGAATCTTCTTACTCTTCTACATCTTTTACATTATTTTCTACAAATTTTCTGCAGTCTTACTTCAACCCCTCATAATGATTCTTTACGAGAACTGCCAAATTATTTTAGATCGCATCGATTTTATTGGCACGAATGGCCGTAGATTGTCATGGAATTTTGTCGTTGCTCAGATAATCTCCGGAGATAATCAGTTTTTTACGCGCTCGGTATCGGGAATCTGCGAAGCTATCGTCGGCCTAACTATTTATTTGCAAAAGAAGGCTCAATCAAGGGAGAAATGCCACGCGATCGCCGCTGCCTCTCTCTCTCTCTCTCTCGCTCTCTCTCGCTCGCCAGTGTGAGGAGAAACGGAGTGAGAGAGGGGGTGGGGGCAGGAAAGATGGAAAATGTGTCCGAGCAAGTATCGAAACGAAGCAACAAGTAAATTAAACGTACATACACGTACGGCATTACCTCACATGTTTCTCCCCCCCTTTTTTTTTCTCCCCTCGCACGATAATCCGCATTTAATAACATATTTCATTTCGAGCAGGGACTGTCCTCCATTCGTATCTGGATAAAGCGAGATCCCACCACTCCATTTGGTGCATAACAATAACAGAGCACACACGATTAAAATATCACACGAGAATGCACAACTGTATCGTGGTTATCTAAAGCGGGGATGGATCGAACGCTGAATCCATGCGACGAAATGTCGGTCGCACTTTATATTTTCTTTTATTAAACTTATTTCATTTCATTCACAATCACATCGCACTATCTCTCACTCACTCTCTCTATCTCTATCTCTCACTCACTCTCTCTCTCTCTCTCTCTATCTCTATCTCTCACTCACTCTATCTCTATCTATCACTCACTCGCACATTTTCTTTCCCCACTTACTCTCACTCGCCTTATCATCCACCTAGTTTCCCCCCCCCCCACCAATTCGCTCTATCTGTCATGATAATCCATCGCATGCGCGACTCCTGCCAAGCAGCCGAGCGAGCGCACGCACGCATCCACGCACGCACGCTCGCACGCACATCATTAAAGTTGCAAATAAAACAAAATTAAATAAGAATAAAAAAAAAAATAAAAAAAAAACAGAAAGGCCTCAGAAGTGAAAGCGATTCTAAGTCCCATTAGTATTTGCTTAATTTCCAGATGCTGCTGCTTCTTCAAGCGAAAGAAGAAGAAAAGCGGCCGGCAGAAATGACTGACCGTAACGGTCGGTCTCGGGGGTACCACGGTTCAGTGTACGGGTGTTAATGCCGGGGGCGGAGGAGGAGGAGGTGGTGGAGGCGGCGGCGGCGGAGGAGGAGGTGGAGATGGAGGAGGAGGAGGAGGAGGAGGAGGCACCGTGGAGCGCCTCGGAGCGAAGCGAGGACTAATCGACGCCGGCGGCCGCGTCGTGGCCCTCGGCCGGGGAGACCCGGAGCGCGAGGCCGTAACGCTGCTTCGCGCCAGCAGTCACTCGGTCTCCCGTGACTCGGTCCTGCACACGACCATCACCCTTACTCCAACCCCCACCCCCCCGCCCCCCCCCCAT
>JAPYYT010004294.1:0-10252 GCA_030522565.1 Ceratosolen corneri | reverse complement strand
TATTTACTGATAATTATACTACTGCAATTAGTATATATTTTGTATAAAACTTAAATATATTACATCATTATCTCACTTAAAAGTTTCAAGTAGTATTTGTACATAGTTAATGTATAAACTTTTATTTTCGTAATATACTAATAGACAAGTTATATTTCTTAATATGTTAACTATTACTGTAAATAATTTTTAATTGAAATATTTTAAACGTTTGGGCACAAAATTTTAAATACGAAGATTTTATAAATTAATGCAATTAGTTTATTATGGTGTAAGTAATATCAATATTACATATACCGAGGCTTTGAAGACGTAAAGTAATATGCTGAATATTATTTTATACAAACATATAAATATGGGATCAAAACAATGTCCTTATGTTTATTCTGTATTATCAGAAAAGATATATATTTTTTATTCAAATTCACAAAAACTAATTGGAGTTTAATAAATGTACGATACGACATCGATAACTAACGTTTACGTATTACGTATGCGTATTTTCTCATATACAGATGTTCATGACTTTGAATATAACCTTGCAGTTAAAAAGGAATTGAACGTTTGAAATGACATTGTGACAGTTGTTTCTTTCTGACTTCAAGTAGATAATGTCGTATCGTAAGACTTCAATGTATCAAGAAACAGCGTCACTTCCTTATACTTTATATGCTGGTTTTCGAGTGTCACGAAGCTTGCTAAAAGAGTTGAATTACTGTATTTTTATCACCGAAGCTCGTAAAAACCAAGAAAGTGATTTCTGCACAATAATAACTACTGGCATGCGTTGCTGTGCAAGGTCACTGTTGGCATCAGAACTCACTAGCAGCCATGCATTACCACCTTCGTGAGTTTCTAGAATTCCCAGTTCTGAGGCTTCGATTATAGCTCTGTAGCACAACCAGTGCCAATTGCTTCATGGTCAACTATTTTTGTGTACATATACTATTGTCACAATCAACTGGATACGTGCACTACTTATAATACTTGAAAATTTATCCCACTAAGGTTGAAATCTACTGCCGTAGCTATCATGATATTATTAATTAATAAATATTATTTAAGCAGGCCTCTCAAAAGAAATTGGCTACTATTAATTGTGTACGAACTTTTTCATTAATAAAAGCTCATAGCAGACATATCAATATTATTACTATTGTCAATAAAAAAAAAACTTTCTTTTATCCTATGTAGTATGTTATATTTAATTACATTTTTATGCAAATGTGTAGAAATAAATGGAAAGTTTATTCCTTTAATGAATTAGTAAAACCAATTTATTAATACATTATCTAAAAAAATAAATGACTAAAATAAATTGAGCTAATTTAAATTAAAAATTTTTTTTGGATAATACAGTAATACAGAGAATTCAGACTAACTTAATATATCAAGTATTATTTATTGAAATCATGGGTACAAAAGTCAATAGACTTATGGGATGTATAAACAATACAAATCTTAAAGATTGACAATTTAATTCTCTACGATAGTTCTCTTATTGCAGATTACATATTGGATGGAAAATTGCAAGAGCGAGCAAACAGAAAAGGGTTAAAGATAGACAGGAGAGAGAGAGAGAGAGTAAAGGAAACAAGCCAATGGTCGCGAATCCCGGTCGTCACGCAAGTGCATAGTTTGCACTGATCAATCTATCTTCTAACTTGGACGTCTGACAGCCATTTCGAATAATTTATTCTACCAGGAGTTAGAGCGAACAACTATCATCTTACTGCATCACATGTCAGACATCTACTATATTTGATTTGCTGCATTTACACAACGCATTTAATTTGCCGTTGTGCATTTGAAAAGAGCGCTAAAAAGAGAGGGAAGGATTAAGTCCGTTCATCCCCAATTAAATCGACCTTAGTTATTCAGCCAAGTGATTTACAATTCGCTTTCTCCACGTCATCTCTCATATTTCTTTCTTACTTTCTACGTCTCCAGCCCCCCCCTCCTTCACTTTTTACTCTCTCGTACTATTTTATTTACGTCCCGCTCATCCGTATGCTCCATTCCGTCTGTTAATTCACAATTCGAGACTATGTGTATATTGTAATTTCAGCCCATGTATTATAAGGAATGACAAAATTTTAAATTAGATTAATTAAATTTAAAAAGAATGAACAATGCAACATGCTATTATCAACATGTTTATTACTATTCTTCCAAATTCATTTTAAAATGGAGAAAATTCTCCATTTCGAAAGAAATTTTGTTAATTTGAAAATGGTTTCTAACGATGAATAAAATCTCTTTAACGATATATGTTTATGCTATTTCTTTAAAATTTAGAAACATTTGCAAATACTCTAGAAGCAATAAAATAGGTTTCAAGAAAAATAAAAAGTACAAGTTTTCATAGCACGCAATTTGAATTACAGCATTGCCCATAAATTTCATAATAATCAATTTAGAAATCCGTCGGTAAAAGATGCAGAAAATAAAGATTGAAAAACAAATGTAGATGAAAAGCAAACTTCAATAAAAAGTAAATGCCAGATCTGAATAGGTATGAGCTGTAGGATAAAAATTCGATATAAGCAAGATCCCGGTCTCTGTTTTAGGATCTCGACTTTGCTCATCTCATAATAAAGGGAGAGCGTGAGAGTTTGCAGCTAAAAAAGTGACGGCGGCAGCGGCAGTGAGATTCTCGTCGGTCGAGGGTTAATCGAGCTATTACGCACGATAATCGCAGGTTCTGCGTCCAAATTACTTCTTCGATTCTCTCCATTACCGAGTCGAAACGACTTGGGGAATTGCTGCTCCTCGGTACGAGGTGCATGAAGTGCTGCTAAGATCGGAGTTGGTGGGGAACTGTACTGCCGACAGAAATTTCCAACAACCGTACATTATTTGATATTCGCCGGTGTAATTGCAATTACTCGCTTCGTGTGCCTGATACTTTTAAAACATCTTTACGAGCTGCCTTATCGATAGCTTGCGATACGTAAACAGATTAATTTTTAGTGCCTGATTACATTTTTGAGTAGCATGCGATTATGATGACAGGTTATATTATTTATAATGCTTAAGAACTTGTGGAGTCACTAAGTATAGGTTAAGCCTTTGCTCGGGTTTATTATTCTATTCTATGGCTAATCGGCGCTCAATGATTAAAGTTTTCTTTGCCACAACTTACTCTAAAATCTCGTAATTTTTCGCCCTATATTTTACATTTCGTAGGGGCCATAATTATACAATACATATGGGCATACAAACATTAATATTACATACGTACATTAATAGATTTTCTAAGCTAGCAAATAATTAAATTTAAAACTAATTTCTCTGAAATGTCTTACGTTATTTGTTCCAACGAGCGCAATCTGAAATATTTATTTTCATTTTTTCGTTCTTTTTTTTATTAACATTAATAGCACATCTCTACCGCTAGAATCATTTAACTACTAACTTCCATCAACATGCATGAGTGACGGCTGTTATATAATATAGACGCTATCTAATATATAATCTAAGTAGATATTATTGGTGAAGAAATTAAGTAAAGTCCAAGACCAGGCAAAATGAGGCTCGTGATAGAAAATGTATTATTAAGAGTAAAGCCACTTATACATCGAGTAAAAGTGTCTAAGCGGCAAATCAGATACTACGAGGGATGTCAAATTAACGTTGCACGTTCGGCGAATTTCACTTCGTTAGTAGCTGTGCGTTCTCCAAGGCCTCTCGTTCGCGCAAAGCGAGGACGTTATCAGAATTCAATTAAGCACTAAATTATTCTAATGGTGGTACATCAAGAGAGAAAGATAAGCCCCAGAAGCGCCGAAATAGCGGGATGGGGGAGGGGCTGAGACGCGTTAGTGGTACGGTGTAAAGGAAGGACAGTAGCTCGTATTGGGGAAGCTATTTGGGAAGCGGCCTGGAGTCTAAAGTGATACAGCCTGCGCTTACCGAATGTCATTATAATGTCTAATTAGCCAGCGATAGCCCCTCGACGTTACACACTTGGGCGATGAGTTCGGGCCTGTTACAGCACACGCCTCGTACAGTGTGAGTGAGAACTGGATGGAGACGTAATAGTAGAGGCTCGATTTACGCTTGTTTCACATACGGCGAATTAATTATTTAGGACCACGCCTTGTTCAGTTCAATGTTTATAAACGACGCTGCGCTCAGTTTCGTTCAAAAGCTCCGCATGCGTAGGCCGTCCCTCCGCCGAGGTCGGCAATCCTTTTCCATCCGTCCGTTCCGGCGCCCCACTTTTGCTGTCAGTCCGACGTTAATAATGGACAAACTTTGCATCCAAAAGCGAAGCGGAGGAGAATCGAAACTTCGCGCACTTCGCAGAAGAGTTTGTAGCTTCAACTTTATCGTTATAGGGCGCCCATTACGATTGCTTGAATTTCCGAGGTTGGAAGAATTTCGAATACGGAATCCTGATTCCGGGTGCATCAGTGGATTTGTCAAGGGATAAGGTGAATTATACATTGATTATAAACATGTACTTTTTATTCTTCGATTGTCGAATATAAATTAGCTAAATTGTCGCTTAAGTTTTCTACTAACTTTCGACAATACATCCGATGAATTTAATTATCATGCGACTGTAAATTACGAATTCACTCTCCAATTCAGCTGCAATTCCTAATTGATACTATGACTATATATTGAATCAGTGTAAATCACCCTTCCAAATATTTGAAAATTTCTTGAAAAATATAATAATAATCCCTCGGCGAGCACGGCTGTTTTGTGAATAATGATTAAATGGAAAGGAAATAAAGATTACATTAAAATTCGAATCGTTTCAAGTACTATAATTCGTGCGATGAAAAATGGAATACATTCAATGACTTCGTTTGAGTGAAGAGAGAGAGAGAGAGAGAGCGAGAGAGAGGGAGAGAGAGAGGGAGAGACGTGAGTCTAGAAAAAGCTCGAGCCCATGGAAAGCGCTAGCTGGCTTGCAGTATTGCCAACGACTTTTTAAGCTCGTTGAAGCTTTCTTTTGCAGCGCAGCAAAAATATGCGACAAAAAGGGAGAAGAGCCACAGTAGCGAGAAACGTTTTAATCTGGATACCACTTAAAAAGTCCTGGTGCAGATAGAGCAAGGCGCGGTATCTCCTCATCCGAGACTAGATCGACTTTCGGGCCGTGCTGCAGTGGGAATAAAACTTCTATGAAATTTAATAAGTTCCTTCGGGACAGCGGGGCAGCTCGTAAGTTTCCTCGGAAACAAGGAAACGGCTGAAGCGTAAAGCTAAATTTAGAAACGACTTTCTTATGCGCGCTATGCGTTGGAATTTCACTCTGTTGGCCTGAAAAAAAATATAGAAAATAAGAGTAACTTTATATTAGAATCTATTATTTTGGAAGCTTATTCGCCGTTTTATAAAAAGTTCTAAAGTTATCTACTATTATGCTTAAGCAAACACATGTAAAATTATCTTTTTTTCCCCAGTATTAATTAAATTCACTTCACTGTATAATAAAATATCCCAAAAGAATCAATATTAATACAGTCTTTAATAATTTCATACAAGTACGTGTGAGGTTCTGAAAAATGAAATAACACTTAAAGAAATTTGAAAACTGGAGTATCAGTGATGATAATAGATTATGTTCATCATGAGATATGGATTTTATCAAAGTAACACTTTTTGCACATAAGTTAAGTATTTTGTATTTTATCAAGATAAATGTCAATGCAAGATTCCAATAATTAGTTGTATAATAATAATTTAGTTGTAAAACAAAGTATTCCACAAAAAATTTTATTACTCTAGACAAGTTATTTTAATTAATCAAGTATGTAATTTAAGAGAAATCGATAAGTCGCTTTGAAAGAAACAAACAAAATGAAAGTATAGAATTCATGCAAATCTTAGCAGTTGTTATAACTATTGTGATAAATAATTTACAATAGTTTATAAATTTCACATTAACAACAAATAATACTGCATATTTTACAATACTTTAATGCATAAAATTCATGTGAGAGATCCAAATAAAATTGACATCCTCTAATTGTATTATAATTTATTGTATTTTAAAAGTGAATAGTTGAAATCAACAGTATAGAGTTTTATTACTTTATATGTATACATATATACATATATATGATTTATATAAAATACTTAACCAACAAAAACAACGTTATTTTATTTTATTCAGATATAAACTGGAACATTTAAATATACATTTATATTTACACAGGTTTATCTACTATTTTTTTAAGAGTATTATATTACATTATTATATTATTATATTAAACATATGTGCCAAAAGCTTTAATGTACAGTATACTGCAATGTACTATTATTATACAATTAACTGTGCAGCTTGAGAAGCTTCGAAAAAAGTTTTTTTAATAAAGGAAAGGAATGTGGGATACTTTACAAGCGATATCGATCGCATTGAATCGTGAAAAGAAGCAAAGAAAACAAACGCGGACAAAAACGAGCATCGTAAGGTAAGATAGTTAGCAGGAATTAAGATAGTATGGAGAAGGTTCTTGTTTTTGATAATAAATTTTCCTCCGCAGTCCTTAAGCCCCAACTAAAGTGGTTGAATGAGCCAAACTTTCCTTGTTTTCTTTTAATTTTTCCCCTCTTTCACCCCCTTCTTCTTTTTTAATCTTCCATGCCTCCTCCTTCCTCTTGAATTTCCTTCCTCAACGTTTCTTAACTTCCATCCTCGTCCTTTAACTATATATCCTCCCTCTCTCCTGTAAGTATCGCTTCGACGCTTTTTTGTGCTTCATCCACGTTAGTCCGTGCTCTATTATCTATATCCTTTCACAAAAGTCTTTTAGAAGTAAAACCAATGTGGCTTACCGCGCAAGCTCAACTCCTACCTTTCTTCGTTGCATATTTTCTTGGGCTTATCAGCCGCGCAAGGTACAATGATTGCTTTTTTAACTTTCAATTTTATCTTTGCTCGCTTTTTTCTCTTCCTTATTTCATCGTATTTTCTAGGGATTTAATTGGGGACACTTGGTTATGGAAATTTATAACTAAAAACTTGTTAAGTACCTGTTTAAACTGTTTTATGCAAAACATTTTCTCTTTAGAAATATCTAAGACTTTATCGAAGAATATCTTATGAGTTTTTTTATATCTAATGCGTGATTTTATATTAATTCATAATAGTAAAATTTACAAATAATGATTTCGAAGAAGATTCTACACTGTAATTGTGGTATCTATTGAATTGGTGATCTATATTATTCACTCTAAAATATAATATTTCATGTATTATGGTATCTAGTGGACTGGTAATCTATATTATTTACTATAAAATAAAATTGGTCATCATAATGAAATGCTTCTAATGCAGACGAAGTACTAAACTGAACTATAGATTTTTAGTATTTTCGTATATTTTAAAATCCAAATTTTGATAAAACATTAAAAAAGATTTTTAATATATATATATATATATATATATATATATATATAACACAATGAAATTTAGAACTTTCAATTTATTCTCACGTAACTTTAAACAAAAACCTTACTATAAAGGCTGACTGAAATGAAATTCACTTACAAAAGGAGTATTGAAGGAAATATCTAAAGGGAAAAATACCTAGAACGAAATTTTGATGCTCGTCTTTTCGCGGCTATACACCAAGCAATAATTTCTTTTAAAGCTTTATGCGGAAACGTACGCTAACACTAAAATCACAGAGCATGTACAAAAAATATTCCCGTTCAATACGAATTTGAAATCCTATTGGTTTGCAACGCGTCGCCTTTCTTTCACCTTGTGGCCTCGTCGGGTGAGTGAAAGGACTACGGGGAGAAAAATAAAAAGAAGAAACAGAGAAGGAAGGTAAAGCAGGAGGAACGCGAGGTAGGACAGCGAGATACAGAGGGTGAAGCAATATTTTTTTTGTAAAAAAATGGAAAGTAGCCATAAATAGGATTTGGAGCCTGGAAAGCGGGAACACGCGCGAGGAATCCCGTTATCGTGGCATTATTTAACGACACGGTCGTTCCCCGTAATCCTTTTGGACAGCCAACTAAAACGGAAAAGTTGAAATATTAGGTCTGCTCAATTAAAAAATAAAGTATTGCACGGAATATAAAAGGGCCAAAAATTATAATATTTAAATGAAAAATTGATCGTCAACTCGTCAATATGGTTAAATAGACTCTACTAATTCGACTTCATTTTATTATTTGTAATTAACATTCTTGATAATATGATAATATGAGTCAATTTAACTTACACTCAATCATTAAATAGATTGAGGAAACATCAAAAGATTTTTCATATAGAGAATTGAAATATATTTTAAATTATTACTATAATTGTTAACTTTATTTAATCAATCGACATAATATGTCTAGGTATATATGTCGTGTATAAAATAACACATAATAGAATAAAATAGGCCTTTTCACATATTAATATAAGTTAAATTCAACTTATGCTTACTTTACTCATCCATAATATATTTAACAAATCGAAATCCTCTAACAAATACCTACATATCAATAAAGTTTAAATTTGATTATAAATATATGCTTCACATTGAATTGGAAATAAAGCAATTAAAAACTGTTGAAGGATTGTGTTTACTGGATAATCTAGGAAACGCATAATACAATATGCTGCATCTGATTGCCTTAAGAAGAAGAGTAACAAAAAGGCTGAAATAACCGGTAAAACTAGTGGGCATCGAACCTTAACGGAAATAGAACCTAATCCTGGACACGAACGTGACTGGAATCGGCCGGTATTTATGTCTAGGAAGGGTAGGAGGAATCCCGCTCGATTGCATGCGAGACGAATGAGTTTTGAGCTGATTCGCCTTAAAACTTTTCTCTTGCAATACTGCCTCAATAAACGAATATTTAAAAAATGATTTTACATTTCACTTATTTCTGGAGTTATTATGAAATTTTCAATATTATAATTGCACAAAATTTAGAAATAAATTCTATTTTCGTGAATCTTCTCATTGTATTGAAAGCAATTGATTTAATCTTAGAGTGTTGCATAAAAGTCCAATACGACTGAAATTCAACCATTATTAAGGTTTTCATTGTTGTTTTAGGAAAACCGACAGCTAACTGAATTGCAAATGTCTTCTATGTAAAACATTAAATATATGTTAAATCACATTTATCAATGTAATTAAATGTCAATTGATTGTTTATTTTTAACAATATTAATATATTTCATATATAAAAGATGAATAAGCAATTAATCTACATATATGCGCGTGTGTTTATGTATTTTACTAAGAGACGGATTTTTAAATTGTACAACATAAAACAATAAAAAAAAATAAATTAATTCAATGTAGAGTATATTGAACGTGGAAGTACTTACTTAAAATAGAAATAACTTTAATGTTTAACATGAAATAAGGATAAATTGAATATTATAGTTCTGCGGATACATATAGTAAATACGTACTTTATCGAAGCATTAAATAAACTTGTAAAACCTTTCCTCAACTTCAGCTAATGAGCCAAAATTTTTTAAGTGCATAGCTTTTTCTGCCTCATAAATTTCAACATACATGTATACTTTTTTGATAAAACTCCTTTATTCATTTTCAAAACAGACTCTTTAAAATAGGAGGGGGAGAGGGCGAAAAGTTTAGTGCATAAAAGAAATATAAGAATAGCGGAGAACTCTCAGTCGTGTCTTTGTGAAAGTGCTTATTCAGCAATTCATTTTCTGTAGGGCTTAGGTAAACATAAAATATTTAGCTTCAAAGATGAAGGCAAAAAGAAGAAGAAATTACAGCCAAATGGAGAAAAGGGGATAGGCGGAGCAGCAACAGCCTATAGGAGAAAATTGAAGCAAGAAACATGGTGAAGTCATCCCAAAGTCGAGAGGCAGGCAATGCGATGTACTTGGCGGTGTACCAATCTTCTCGATCCGTCCCAGCAGCTCGCGAATTACGATAAGGTTTCTGGCACGTACCTGGAGATGCGCCCAACTTCCTGCGAGTTATTCTAGATGTCATTCGGTACTGCCTCAGCTAATCCATATATTATTCATTTCTTATTCCAAGAAAAGAAGGGAGAGGAGAAGATAATTTACATGCATTATTATAAGATATTTTAATAGATCCACAATGCGAGGTTTCGAATTTTAAGTGAAAAGAGGAAAATGATATGATCCTGAGAAATATTTCCCAACAATTTTTAAAACATTATTTAAAACAAAATAATTACGAATGGCTAACGATAATGATAATGATAATCGATAGTATAGCTATTAGGTCGTTACTTATAATATTTTAGTTGATATTGATTGACTGAT
>JAPYYT010004293.1:0-10646 GCA_030522565.1 Ceratosolen corneri | reverse complement strand
TGAAGAGTTAGAAGTAGACGCACTCCCTACAGCTGAAGTGAAGCCAGTTATCAACACAGAGTTGATAGTACCAGCTCGTCAGTATCAACGTAGGTCCTGTAACGCTGAGGAAAGCTCAGCAAGACACCCGAGGGGAAACTGCCCCTCTTCCGCGCCGGACTGTACCCGCGCCGGTCTATACTGCAATTCTGCCGCGCATCCGCGCCGGTCTTTCGCAACGCAGGTTCAACTTACAATTAAACCTTGCACCTGTTAAAGAGGTTTGTTAATCCATATACAATAGAAAGAGAATCAGCTGACGCTTAACATTCACGGATCGTTCGCGAGTGTTAATTATTACATTCAGACTTACACACACACACCAATTATAAAATAACTAAATAACTGTTACAAAATCATAGCCTTCATACACACGTGTTTAACAATTTAATCTATCCCATATTATCCACTCTCCTCATCATCAGGGAGAACATATAGTCTACTAAGGAAACATCCCTATCAATAAGCCGTCGGAACAGGTAAAGCTGAGCCCACGAAAGCTAGGTAGAGGGTTCCTCAACAGATTTAGTTACACCTAAATATATATGTACAAAATATGTAAAATATTTAATTCTTATAGTTTAAATTAATTATAACGAGATTTTTAAATATTTACTCTTATATAATATAATTTTTACATTTACAATAATTAAATAATAGTGCGATATATATTTAATTATTTAAATTTCAATATATAAATATTCAAATCGATTAAATCAAACGTAGTAGTATTTTGTATTTTTAATAATATGCATAAAATTCATTGGCTTCACAATAAGTAGAATAGGAATAAATATTAGCTAAATGATAATAATCATAATGTAGAAACATTATTTTCTACAAATAATAAAATAAAAAATTGATGTTAAAATTTATGATTAATATTTTCCAAAGCTTGTTCTTTCTAGTGAAATATATTTATAAATAATCAGGTATTTGTATTTTAAAGTGTATTTAAATATATCCTTAATATCAAATTCTTATTATTAAATAATAATAGTGATATGTTTTTGTTGGCAACAGTAAATAGAAACGGCATACAATAAATTAAATCAAAATTAATTTTAACGAAAATAATAACATATTATTTTTAATATTTTTAAATGTTTAATTTAAAATATAAATATATCATATACTTAAGGGATATACTAAAATCTTCCTAAATTTAATATTGAGTTTTATAATTGATAGTGGTAAGTTGATATGAAAACTGTATTTAGTCGTATTAAATTAGTATATTTTTAAAATTGATAGTGTTAATAATTATCTGAATTCGGTTGGCGATTTTCTACTTGGCAAAATAAACACGATTCATTTAGACGTTACAATAGTATTAAATGCATGAATTTCGCTCTTATATCAACTTGATTGCTTAACTGATATACAAGGTTCATCATTCCTGAAGAGGATACTTGAATTGCATTCATCCAAACAACTATCCCGCTGGTAACTCATCCAATAGAGGGTCCAACAATTTACAAACCCAGACAGTGTATGTTCTACAACAGCGACATTAAATGTACTATCAAGGGCACGCTACTTGCGATAGAATTTACGAGTCTTTTTCTATCACTAATAGAGGCAATTTTCAACTCTTATGACAGTGATCCCCGTTACAGATCCTCAGGAAGATAATCAGCAATTCGTTGCTGATGGCGGCCGGAATTATTAAAAATTACCTAAATTCCGAATGAATATTTAACACGAAAGCTTTAATCCTCTTATTTGCCCCCGCCGCCATCATATCGGTCATCATATTGGCGCGGAAACTGAGTTTTCTAAACATATAAAAGTAAACACAGAAACGACTTCTCCAGTATTCTCTTAAGACATCTAGGAGTGCATAATGTACAATTGTAACGTACAATCATAGCATCTACACAATTTTAATAAAAATTAGAGATATGTTCACAACATTAATTAACTATTTAATTCACAATTTAATACAATACTATTTAATTCAAACATTTTTCTACTAATTAACTATCGATAACAAAAATTTAAAAATGTAATAAAATAATCATAATATAATTTAATACAATAAATATTAAATAGCAATAATTTTAAGTGATATTTTTTTTTATATATCTATTTCTATCTATTATGTTTATTTATAATTATATTATTTATCATAAATAAATAATTTTTGTCATCAGTAACTGTTCTTTAAATTAAAGAAAACGATTTTAAATCAGTTATAAAAAATTTACTTACAACTCCTTTGTATCGACATTTTACCCCAATTCAAAATACATATATATTTTTTTTATAAAATATAAGCAAATATCTAAATCAAATATACATAATAATTAATAATAATTCAAATTAATTTTTAAAATTGAAGTAAAGATAGTGGATTTTAAAGTTTGTACACGAGCATTTTTCAGAGTATATCTACTGGATTGATTAGTAAAACTATTGTAACCCTTAAAAATTCTATCTTATAAAATAACATTTTATCGCTAATATATCTTCAATATACTGCATCAAGATATAACCATCTAATGATAGTCTTCATACTACAGAGTCACGTACATAGTTATTCTTTCCAACTACATAATAATAATTATTCACTTGAAAATTAAATTAATTTCTACATTTATATAATATTACGTTATTTGTAGTAACACAAATAACCTTTTCAAAATTTTACACTACTTTACAAATCATCTGAACATTCTCCTTCAATAGTATAATAATAACTCAAATATTAAGTCTTAGAAACTGTATATGTGGGAATTAAGCCCGAGACAACACTCTCCAAGGTGGAGGGAGGGAGTGGCGAATAGGGGAGAAAGAGAGATAGCAGGGTAGAATGAAACAGAGGCAAATTGGCGTGGGTAATGCTGTAAAATGGTATTTATTTTAACGTAATGAACTACAATGCTGTCTTTAGACGTTGTGGTATAATTATAATGCTGCTACAATTTTGTGTTAGAAATCTTGAGTTATCTTAATATTCAGACATGAATCGAACACCACGATATCTTTTAGTGAATTTACAAGATGTGTTGAGTTCCGCGAATTTAATTAAAGGTTGCTTATTTCCAAGCGGACGCAATAGGCAGGCGTAAATTGCTTCTGACGACGCTTGGAGTGATGTCAAGAGTTATGAAGTTGTATGTCGATGTAGTCCACACTACAGCAATATTCAGGCGTAAATTGAATCTTACCAAGCATGGACTTGTTATGTCCCTTAGATCAACAGGGTTTACCTGTTGCTGTAGTGCGAGCTCGTTGGATAATTCCACTCGTGCTTCTTCGCGCCTTTCCTTGTTTATCGCAAGTGAGTATTGGCGCCCGCCTAGGTCGCGCTCGATTTTTAGCACAGTCCAGAGCTCGTTGCTTCCCTCACAGTGCGTCCCTTGAACTTCCATGAACCTGATACCTTGTGTGCACTGATCGCAGAGAAGCCCTTCACTTATCACAACTTTGTATTGAGAGATCACTGATCAATGAATCAATACTATGATTTTGAAGACCAATCTTGAAGGAATCTGCCGCGGCGCAGAAGCCGCGGTACTCAAACTCTTCACCCCTCTCTTTGCGGGGAAGGACTTTTCTTGCACATCTATGAGAGTGGGAAATTTTGGTAATTGGTTGACAACTAATTATTCAGTTATCATTGGTGCCCTTTGACCGGTAATGTTACCCCCCCTTTAGGCGGTGCAGGTTTGACGTGTAAACCTTGTCCCGACGTTTCGGCTCGTGACGTCACTTGATGTTTACACTATATAAAATATGCATCTATGTTGCAATAGACAACTCGTACTATATTTCATAACTGCGCGTTAATGCCTGGAAGGATTTGTCCCTTATTTTATTACATGCGCCTTGCAGAGCACATTATGGTCGTACAGACAATCGAAGACCTTTTGAGTACAATGCAAGGATAACTCGACCGTTTCAAAATACTGTCAACTCAAATATATATATATGAAATATTACTTCAAAATTCGTTGCTCTTTGGGGTCATCTGGCAATCATAAATATAAAAAACATTCAAGGCAAAAAGTAAAGAAGCAATATTATTTAGGGATCCTCTTTTTTATATTGGGTTCTCGAACAGTATAGCATCATTTTATCATCTATAAAGCTTAGAAAATTTATATATTTTAAATATACTTACAGAATATACCTTATTTATATTTAATTAATATTAAATTAGTTTATAATTGGATTATAATTGCATTTAGTCTACGTTAATTATTAATTATCTTAATATATTAAAAAAATTCAATTTTATCAATATATTTTTATATACTGAAATAGAAGAATGTATTGTTAAAATATTGTGCACGAACAATCAATTCTATTAAATTTGATATAAAAATAATTTATTTTTGAAGTATTTAAAATAATTTATTACTTATTTAAAATATTTATAATATAAATAACACGGTTATAATACGATGGAAAAATTATAAACCACTTTCTTTAAGCTAACATTTAAATATACATAGATAAATTTATATAGAAATATATTCTTTAATAAAATTAATTTTAAACTTATATAAATATTTTATAAAATAAACGTTCGTTTCATTTTATTCCAATAGTATTCCAATATAAAAGAGCTCTCAACAAGAATCTTCGACATAATAAGATTTATATAAATGAATAGATAAAATAATAATATACAATTAATAATACAAATAATAGACAATTTTTCATAGAATAGGGAAAAATAGAAGAAATAAAATAATAAATATTTAATTTAAAAAATAAATATTTCTATTTCTTATATAATAATTATATTAATTTATTAAGAGTAAACAATACTATATAATATAATATAAATATTGAATAATGAAACTTAAGAATAAAAATTTATTATAAAACAATATTTATACATCTTCACAAAAAATATAATTTTTTAATTCTTATAATACATAACCTATAAAAAAGGTCAAAAAAGCAATAAATAAAAAAAAATTTTACATTAAAGGTGAATAAAAGATTATTATTAAATAATAATATAAATTATACAATTGATAAAATTGTAGTAATTTCAATTATTATCATTATATGTTCTGAAATATTTAGTAAAAATAATATAGTTTAAATACAAGTTTATCCAATTTATATATCTAATGTATTATTAAATTTGACGATTTAATTTCAAAAGAAAATTATTCTAAAAATTATTAAAAACGAATTGTAAGTTTAGATTTATGAAAAAATTAACACTATTATATTTATCTATTTACAAAGAAATCCTAATTAATAGTAAATTTATGTGTATAATATTACATAATATGAGTATTATATTATGCTAATATGTTAATATTATATTATGTTTATATGGTCAAATCATTAGTTTTTTTCTTTGATTATTTTTCAAATTTATGAAAATTTGTCAAAAATTCAAGTTTAAAAACTCAAACGAAGAAAAAGTTTTTAAATATTTTATCTAATAATGTTGATTATAAACTGCGTTTTTATATTAAAAACGTACATTGTTATTAATTACAGAAATTGATCAATTTTTGTTTGATTTTTTCATCAAAATGTCAATAAAATACTTAATTATAATTTTATTTTTAGTTTTAACAAATAATATATATTATATAAATAAGAAAAATAATTAAGATAATTAACTACTTATTGTTACTAATTTTTTTTTATGTATACAAATTTATGAGTATACTTTTTTAATCTAAAAAATTAATTATTATTGAAACATTTATACATAGAACAAAAATTAATTAAATATTGATATAAATTTAAATATTTGTAAAATTAAGATTAACTATATACATATATATCTAAATTTGTTCCATATAAATTTTTGGAATTTGACTTTAAATCTGAATTTGAAATTTGAAGAAAAAAAATATGTACTTTATAATGAAGTTTTTATTTGGATTATTGAAACATTAATGGTGGACGAATCCAGAATTCGTACAATGAACAAGTCAGTGTACGGGCATGAACACGCGAATGAACATGTAGGCCCGAATGAATGTGCACATAGTTTCTGTGGCTATTGATTGAAAATTTTTATTCAAATAATAATTTTTAATTCATTTATTTTCGATTTCGGATTTAGTCTAAACATATTGTATTTGTATAGTAAATAAAATAAGAAGCAATTACTGGATTGAATCTCGAATATTGCACACACATTTAAAACAAAATTATTTCTCTAAATTCAATTCTAAATTATCTACCTAATCTATCTAATTTTCTAATTCTAATCTAATTTTCAATAACAAAATTGGATAGTCAAATGAAGAAAGCCGAAGGTCACGACGAATCGTCATATCGAAACTAACGAAGGGGCAGGCAAGCATGAAATAAAAAACAGTAAATTTATCACCATTGACTCACCGAAATCCTTGGTATTGTAAGCGAATGCTAAAAAACAGCGAGGTACTGCATCCCGTCACTATTAGCTTCTTTCTCTTCTTTCACGACCTTCTAACAACTCTCTCTGTATTTCTCTCTTTATGTCTTGGAAGCACACGTGCGTCTCGGTTGCCCTCGGCGAAAAATAGACCCAGACACAAGATTTGCTCCCCTCTTGCGAGCTCACGACTATTGATAAATACTGAGTGCTGTTGCAACTGCTGACAGGACGATCTTCGAATTATCCACCGGCACCTGTGACCACCCGAAAGAAGAGGCGCACGCGCCAATTATATACATTATCCGATGACATTCTTGAATGATGACAACGCACTACCCCCCGCGAGGGGTTGTTGCTTTAGTTAAGTTGAGGGTGCGCATGCGTCATTCCGCAGCATCGATACAGCAATGCGATGTACATTTCTGTGAGTCGTAATATGAGAGCAAAACAAGTATCAGATGTCGCCTTTTAAAATGAATATAATCTTACGAATATAAATATTATTTCTATTGTCGTAGTATTTATCTCTTTATCCTTATTTACATCGTAGTATTTACCTCTTTACCCATTTTATGAGTCTATTGGATTCAAAGATATGAAAATTCAAAGATAAGAAAGATTATCAGTTATTAATGACTAAATCCGTTAAATAATAAAGTTCTGAATCTATGTTTCTAAGCAAATTAGTGTAATTTTTGTTTGCATATTTATGAAATTACAAGATATAAAATGAACAATCTTAAATCAATAAACTTTATTTTATTGATCTGTTAGAGTTTTAATGTTTGATCTTTTGCACAAATATAATATTTCTTACAAATTTCAATCTAATTCCTTAAATAATAATTTCATCAGATTCGACACACAACTTAGCAATATTTTTTAAATAATAGATATCATAAATAAAGAACAATATTAATTATTAAATTGCGCTTAATATTATAAATATTCATTGTATCTCACTGATATTCATTAATATACATTTAGCATGTTTACCAATATTTTTATTAGTGAAATTATATTCAATAGCTTAATATTATCATCAGTTTGTTTATAAATTTCATAATATTGAATTAAAATTTTTCAATAATACAATTTAAAATTACTTACAACATAATTAATAGTTTCAAACACTATTAAAAATTCTACGAATCGTGAGTACATTTTTATTAATTATGATTCTTCAATTAATAACAAATAAAATAATTCATTTAATATTAAAGTATGATCATTTTTATAGATATATTAAAGGATAAAATTTACGTATTTAAAAGTATATATTCTAGAAAAATATTTTTTTTTTAAATATATGGTTCTTATATTTACAATTTTTTAATATAATTATTTATAAAGGTATCATTAAAAAATCATAATTTTTGAGTATCAATTTTGATTTTTTGATTATTCAATTTGATTATCAATATTTTTTACATGTACCATTATTTCATTTATTTAATTTAATACAAAATTGATTTTTATTTAATGAGAAAATGATTGTTAAAATATAAACTTAAACGAAAGAAAATTTAAATAAACAATCAATGTATTATATTTTCGTAATTATTAATCAATTTTTAAAATATATTATACATATCTATTAGCATTAGTATTATTATTAATTCATAAATTATTATAACTTTGTAAAAAATACACAAACTTGAAATAATTTAGTGCTATCAAAATTATGCTGTGGAAAGACATTCTAAATTTAATTGCACCTGAAATAGAATATTCTACTATATGAAAATTGAGATTAAATACTTTATTCACTGATTAATACATTGAAAATCTACAACTATGTATTGTATTATCTTTAAGTTATAAAGTAATCCAACAAATAATAACAGTAAATCATATATATATACACAAAATCTTATATATTAAATACGAATTTATCGCATATATATTAAAATATTCAAAAAGTTTATTTTTTATGAAACTTAATTTTATTTATTGTCGTTTTATAAAAAGTAGATGAAACATTTAATTTAAATAAATGAATAAGAGTATTTTTATAGCAAAAGGAATGTTACATTTTTTATTGAATTTTTGCAATTTCCTCTTGTTTTCTAATATAAAAAATTTTGTTTACAATTCCTACTATATTTAAATTAAAATGTTTAAAAATTATCATTCAATCTATTATTAAATTTATTCAGATATCTTTGATCAATATTATTTTTTTATTATTTATACAAAATTATAATAGTGTTATTGATAATAAATTAATATTAATTAAAATGTTTATAATACTTAATTTAATAAATTAATATTTATACGTATAAATATTTTTATGTTCTAAAACAGATTAAAACTACAATTGGCCATATAAATGTATAACTGAAATCGATTAAAATCGGTGAAAATTGATACGTCAATGTAAAGTTTTATGAGCACTTGTGTATATGTGTATTTTAACAAAAACGTGCGTTTATTATTGTTATTATTTAATAAGTATTGGAAACTCGAAAGTATATCATCGTATTATTAATAAGAAAATGATATGATTTTGCTGAATTTAATTTCAAATTATAATTAATTCAAATGATATCCTACTTTTTTATATCTAACATTCTCTATTTCCTTTTATTTTTCTTTCAAATATTATTATATTTAATTAATTCACTTATCAGTTATTTGATTTTTCAGATTTCAAAAATAAAGAAAAAATACCAATATAAAAAGAATATATAATTGGCAGTGTTATGACTGTTAAAACAATTAAATTTATAAGTATATTTTAATATTCATGTTTCAGTATCAGTTTGATTAAGCAAAAATTAAGTTTTTTTACGAAGAATTAGATCGTTTATTATCCTAGATATTGCCTTAATAAATAGTAATTGCATTTTTTTAAATATTTTTTGAAAAGTCTTTTTACCTCAAAATATGTTTTAAATTATACAATTTGACGATTTCGCTATCAAATATAAATGTTGTGTATGTTGATTAAATAATGGATTATTAAATAAATTATTGTATATTTAATATATTTAATAATTATGTTTTTAAATTAATGTTAACTTCGATATGTATTTAAAAATAAAAGTTTCATATATTAAAATATAAATATAAAAAATATATAAGAATAAAAAAGTTAAACAATTAATCTCATATTGTTCTAAATATTTAACTTTAAAAAAAAGAACATATTCTTTAATAATATAAGTTTATTCTTTACTTTTAAATTATTTTCTTTATTTATAAAGATATTTTCTTTAATTATAATTTTTAGAAAGTTGTAAGATTATTTTAAAAATATTCAAAATATAAATAGAGTTTTCTATAGAATGTATTTAATGCTACATTTACGAGTATAAATAACAATCATTATTATATAATTCCAAGCAAAACAAAATTAATTTATGTATATAATAAAACTTTATATATAAATAATTAAGATTAAGAATATATGTTATATGAAAATATCTAGATAAAGAAAATAACAATATAAATTCTTTGAATGACATTGATTTTTTTATTCTAAGTATTTTTATTTTCTTAAAAACAATTAACTTTTATTCATTTTTTATATTAAATTTTACAAATATTTTTAACATTTTAAATAAAATTTAATATTATACATATTATAAAAGTATTATTTTTCAAATTATGTTATCGTATTATAGTAGTATTTTCTTGACAAAAATTTTAATAATTGTTAGTTTATTTTATAATGCTGATTATAGAAATGTTTATGGTCTACTTTTCTCATTTTTAATAGTTTATTCCTAATAACGAAAAGAAGATATTTGTAATTAATAAAATTCGTAGAAGCTTTTAACTTTCTTATATAGTATATATTTTATACTTATTAAATTTATTTTTATATTTGTAATTGTTGAGGTACGGTCTATCCAGCTCTTGCGGGGTCAGCTTTGCCTATTCCGACGGCCGATTGATAGAGGTTTTACCTTATGTGACTGTATGCACTCCCTGATGTTAAGGAGTGGGGATATAATAGAAATGATGTTGGCGATAGGATTAATTGACTTTAAACACGTGTGTGTGCTTTTTCTATTTATTTATTTATAATTGCTCTCTCGACTGGCAATGTATTTGAGGATGCTTTGTGTGTGCGTGTGTTAATGATAAATGGCTGTGACGCTTAAACGGAGATTCAATTGAATTCGAAAATCCGCCGCGCCGTCTAGTACCGTTTACACTGAGTTGGATGTGACAAACCTCTTTGCGGTGCAAGGTTCAAGTGTGAGTTGACCTTGCGTTCTCTTACGACTTGCTTGGTTGCTGTAGT
>JAPYYT010004292.1:0-11014 GCA_030522565.1 Ceratosolen corneri | reverse complement strand
ATGTATGAATAATAAGCCTAGTATGCATATATATTCATAAATGCAAACGCGTATATATATATATATAAATGTAATTTTAATTGCATTTAGCCAACCTTTCATAAAAAAAATTTGCTTAAATTAAGAACTTCAGAAATCAATAATCAACAATAATAGTCATCAATAGTTTTGAAGTATTTTAAAACATTTTTAAGTGATTCATTCAAATAACATGCATTTTATTCTTTATGAAAAAAAGAAAGTATTTAAGCTTTTATATTTTATAAAATATAAAGTAATCAGGCTGATAATATTTTGAAAAGATCGTAGCTTTAGTTTCATATTATTTAAATTAATAGAAAATTATTTTTCTATTTCCCATTATTATGTATCTTATAATTTATATTCTTATATTTTAAATATGTAAATTCTTTGTAGTCACAAATAAAATTCGAGAGATACTGCACGTTATAATTTCATAACATTGTTAAATCCTTTGTTTATTTTATGATAAAACGAATTCATAAATCGTTGTGAGTTTTCTATTGGAGACAAGTAATTTAATACTCTTAACTTCGTTGTTTCCTATCAATACTCAAATACTATAATTTAAAAAAATATGTGAAACACAAAAGTAATTTACTATTATTAAAAGAGATAAAGTTTTCATTGTCATAAAATTCATGTTTTCGTATATTATTTCGTATATTAGTTATTTTAGTATATACGACCAGTTCATAAATATGTGCTACTTGTTAAATAAATATTGGTAGCATTTTGTAAAGAAATATATATCTTTTAAATATTAGGCTAATTTTTTAAAAATATAAAATCAATATATAAAATTCAATATTCACTAATTTACTTTACAATGAATTAGTATTATAATATTCATTAATTAAATTGTAAATTCCCAAGTGTTGATTTCGTATTTTTATTTAATTTTATAACGAGCACATTAACGTAATAAAGGAAAGTACATTTTACTTTCATTTCTTGTTACATTTAATATTTATTTAGTATGGCGATTCAAGGTCATATGTAAATAATACTAAGCAATACAATTGTTTTATAGAGATTTTGCGTTCTTCTAATAGCGTTTAAGCGATTACACGAACGTGAAAATGCAAATTATAGTCCTCTTGCCATGTCTATACCAAAATTTCGTACCCATTTCCTCTTATTTGAATGGCAAATAATGAGCGTAGCAATTGTGGCGAACCTAATAAAATTTCCTTCAAACACAATCAAAGTTACTATCGGCGTTCCGCAAGTCTAGATTGTACAGCCCGCCAATATAAATTGCTTTCAAATCAGAAAATTACCATTAAACTCGAAGGGATATTGGGTATAAAATTTGAATTTTAGCTAAATCGCTGCTTTAGCTTTCCTCGAAATTAACCTAAAGCAGCAGGGGACACCATAATCAACGCGTCATCAGGTCAAAGGGCCACTGATTTTCAGACGTACTTAAAGGATATATATACCTTTAGGTTTTCCACCATTAGACAACGACACAAGATCTTGTATTATTCGGATTAAAGCCAGGGGGTGGGGATGGGGGATGGGGGTGGTGGTGGGCGAACGAGGTCCCTCTATCCACTCGGGATCCCTATACCTGGAGGAAGGAGGAACAAGGCTGCGCTCATCCTAATGCTGCCACTATATGTTGGCCACTTATCTTATGATTGGACAGGCAAGAATGAGGGGCTGTAACTTGTGGAGCAGCCCCACGTTCGAGTGAATTACGAGGCGTCAGCCGCGGTAAAATCGGCAATTGTCGAGGATCGGGTGCAGAATATTCGCGAGGCCCTCTCTACTACGACCTAATAACGCCACACCGAGCGCTCCTCTTTTCCGCAAAATTACATTATTTATTCAAAGCTGCGCACCCTATTGGCTTCTGTGCATTAACGCCCGCGCGACGCTCCACCTTCCAAGCGTGTAAAAAAGCGAAACGTAAGGCTCGGTAATCAGAATCAGCAGCTGAGGGTTTGTTTGAGAAGCTGACTCTCTGCTCGGAGGGAAATCACTAGATACGCGAGTGGAGCAGTGTCGATGCGGTTCCGTTGAATTCACTCGATTTACAAGGCAATACAATTAATTGCAAAGCAAATGGGTAGAAGAAAAAGTAAAAGAAAGCCGCCTCCGAAGCGAAAAAATATTATGCCTCTGGATACGCAATTCAATTGCCCTTTCTGCAACCACGAGAAGTCTTGCGAGGTTAAAATGTGAGTAAACATTTCGTTCGAAATCTCCATTTGTATAGCGCAAAATTCTCCCCTCCACGTAGCCTCGCCCCCCTCCTCTCAAACTTTTAAATAAAGAGGAAAATGAAGGTTAGCTTTTTATTAGATTGAGCATTCCGACTTTCGCACGTAAAACTTTCGCCATAATAGGTAATTTAAAACAAATAATATTACGTAATAATGAATACTGTTTTGCATGGGTTGTACTCTACTTTATCACATGTTTAACACAAGAATTGTCGTAAATAATTTTAATGCATATTGACCAATTGTGCTTAGAGTACTGCCATTTTTAACCGTTATTTTAAATTATTAAATATATGATTTTGTAACTCTAGGGATAAAGCACGGAATACTGCCAGAATCACTTGTAGAGTATGTCTTGAAGATTTTCAAACAACTATAAATCTGCTCTCTGAACCATTGGACGTTTACAACGACTGGATTGATGCATGTGAAAGTGCTAATTAAACTCTTCAATATCACCTTCAAAATACGCATTTAAAATTATTACATGGATTATTGATGAAAAATTTTGCATCGAGTTGAATATTGGTTTATTTCAAGATATAAACTGAAAATTAAGTTCTTAGTGGACATTGTGGTAATAATAATATTGTTGAAAGTGTTGATTAAAATAGGTATTTGGTAACTTTTATTAACCATCGTTGAGAAGTAAATCGAGAGATCAAAAACATTGTTATATACATACATACACACACACCCACCCACCCACCCACACACACACACACAAAAGTGGAGATACGCATACATACACACAAACACACAATATATATATATATATATGCTTGCGTGCAGATATACCTAAATTAATGGCATGAATTATTAATCAGAATTCTATTAAAACAGTTGAACATAATTAAAAATATTTATTTACAATTTAAAGTATAAAAGTACAATCTATATAGTGAATCTACATTGAAACTATAGTTCGTCTGTATTTGGGATCTTCAATTATTGAGAAATGTCTTTTCTTCAAAAAAGAATGTTTAAAACCAAAGTAAACAATTTACACACGTTTCATAATAAAGATTATGAACCAGTTTCGTGGACTAAGTATTTCAGTGAAAGGAAAATAGTTACTATAAATGAAGATAGTTTCTATTTGTATACGCAAGGAAATGAAGGTCCTTTGTTAGTATTATTACACGGTGGTGGCTATAGTGCATTAACATGGGCTCAATTTACAAAATCTATTTCAAGTTTGGTTACGTGTCAAGTGATGGCACTCGATCTACGAGGACATGGAAGTACGAGTACTAAAGATGATGATGATCTATCAATTCAAACATTAATAACCGATGTGGCTAATATATTAGAATCTATTTCAAATAATCGCCCAGTTATTATCATCGGTCATAGCTTAGGAGGTGCAATTGCAGTTAGATCGGCTCCATTAATTACAAATATAGTTGGCGTTGTAATAATTGATGTTGTTGAAGGAACGGCTATGGAAGCTCTACGATCGATGCAAAGTTTCTTAAATTCTCGTCCATCGGCATTCTATTCTATATCCCATGCAATAGAATGGTGTTTTCGCAGTGGACAAATAAGAAACATAAATTCTGCAAAAGTATCTGTACCCGGACAAATAAAGAGCATTCGTAATAATACTCTAGGAGTGGAGAATGTAGAATCTGAACAAGAGAGCGAGAATGTAACTGAAAAGTCGACCCCACGTAGTGGATCAATGGGTACAATTGTGGAAGGACACTTAAGTACTTCTTCCTTCTTACAAGAACCTACCGAAGCAGACTTACATAAATACACTTGGAGAGTTGACCTTATTGAGACACGAAAATACTGGGGCGATTGGTTTGATGGATTGTCATCGGCTTTCCTGGAAATTTCAGCTCCTAAATTGCTTCTTCTTGCTAAAGTTGATAGATTAGATAGAGAGCTAACTGTTGGACACATGCAAGGAAAATTTCAATTGCAAATCCTAACAGCTTGTGGTCATGCAGTACAGGAAGATTCGCCAGATCAGCTGGCAAGGGTTGTGTCAACTTTTTTAATTAGACATAAATTTGCAAAGCCAACGCTTAATTTCACTTGGCCCATACCAACTTAATCGAGTAATTGTTATTTTTAAAGCGTAAAAAATTTTGAATGATCAATGTATTACTATTGAAAATAACATAAATTTTAAAATTGAGAACTTTGTATCTATAAAATATCCTACAAAGAAGTCAAATAATTATTTTACGTTAATACTTATAAACATGTAAAATTAAGATATATGTGTGTGGTTTGGCATGGGTGCGCGTGTGCGCGTGTGTGTGTATGCTATATGTGGCTGTGTATGTATAAACAAATGAGATATATAAACCAATTATACCCTAATAGTACTGTGTAATTGTCCTTTAATGTAAAATGTTTTGCCTAGGCATATTAAAAGCATTATAAAAATCAAAAATATTACCTTTTAAAAAATATGTGTCAATGTTATACAAAAATTTCTACTTGTGTACATGTTTCAAGATGCATAATTTAAGAAATTTTGTAAATTATATCATATATATATATATATATATATACTATAAAGACAATAGATATTTACACACACGCACACACAGACGCAAAAAAAAAAAAGAAAAAAGAAAAAAAAAGAAAGAATTTTTATTCAAAAGACCATACACTATTAAAGCTAATATTAAAAAAATAATTGAAAAATGATGTTTTAAAGCTAATTTCAATATTACATAATTTAAAAAAAAAAAGTCATAAAGATTCCTTGCTACAAGAATAAAATAAATGTATTCTGTATTATTTAACACTGTTTTAAATTATTGTAAAATGAAATAAGTATTCAATAAAGTAGCAGTTAATTTTTTGGCCGTTTATTTTATTTTGAAAATAAAATATCTAATAAGTAGCTAAATACCGAATTATTTATTAATTCATTCGATGTTAACATAATTGTAAGAATCCCGATGTCGTAGATTGAAATATGAATACGTAATATAATAACTAGTCGACGTACGTAATCAATTTTCGTACTAATGCGTTACGTGAGAAATTAAATCTGATATTTCAATCCACATTTTTGTATATATACATATATATATATATATATACACACGCATATACACACGCGCATGTATGCATGCATATATGTATATATATATGTATACACATGCATATACACATCCCCCGACAAAAACGTAAATATTAATTAATAAATTGAATATGTACGATTGTTTATAAGAAAAATAAATAAATAACGAGCGTCACTCTAATAGTCTTATTCATATATCTTATCAATGCATATTAAAAATGAGGTCGGTGGTATTAATTCTTATATTTACTGTGTGATAAAATTTTACGAAAGGGAATTTCAATTGTTATACGTTAGAAATTAAATTCTTTAATAGTTGGGATAAAGTGGAAAAATTATTGATTGCTGGAATGTTGAGTATTGATCTCTTACTCGAGGGAAAAATCTAATTGTTCTGCAGAAATGGGTGGGGCAGATAGGAATCTCCCATTTACATTAATTATTACCTTTTATTTCTTTTATTCGAAGCGTATTTAAGTATATTTACAATAGTAATTTAATAAGCTCACACGGCGACTGAATTATGCAATAATGTCAGTCGATAGATAGTTGTACGTACAGAATTATGTAATTGTTGTTGTTGTTATTATTATTATTATTATTATTATTATTATTATTATTATTCAATAATGATGTTTTAAGGCATTAAACAATCGTTTCGGTTCTTTATACATTTTTTAAGCACTTCGAGGATAAAGTGACCACCAAAATAAAGTATCAAACCATCTAATTTTTTACTTTTACGACATTCAATTCAATCAATATTAATGACATTCAGCTAAATATATTCGTATGTCGATGAAAAATCATGAATTGCTATTATGAATGTATTATTCGTATTCTCGTATACGTATATATCGTGTATTAAGGATTATGTAATATACAAATGGGATTAACATTATCTATGCCTTTTATTGCAATATGTACTTGGATTTTCTTTTCTTTTTTTCTTTTTTAATAACGATGATAGTATACAGTAAGTGCTTGCAAGATACATAACGCACACAGACACGGGGATTGTCACCATCTGTGCTCTAATCTTACTTTATTTATATATTTCCTGATATTCACTGCCGAGCCTGGCAGTAAGATTGGATAAGTCGTTGTCTTCGAACATTGCGATCAGCTGTTCAGTTATCAGGCAGCATTGGTGTTTAAACTGGAAATGGCAAACTCGGCGAGAGACGATAGCATCCTTAACAGCCGTACTTTCAATGTTGACATTGGAGGTAACTTTTTTTCATTGTCTTACGCATACTTGGTCGTATGCTTGTATAAATTGATTTCTTAATTAATAATCACTAATCAATGTAGCACAACACTTTGTTGCGCATGAAACGATGTCGTCTTCCGTAACATCACAAATTACGGCTTTTGTTATAAACGTATCTGCATTCAATAATAAAATGAAAGAATAATCTGAAAGGTATTATGAACAATAAATGAAATACATTTTATAGCGGTTATGTGAAGCAGAAGGTTTAATAATAATAATAATAATAATAATAATAATAATAGTAATAATAAATATTGAAGTGCTGAGATTGATTGTAAAATGCTGCTTTAATTCGAACGCTATCAAACAATAAAAAAAAAAAAACTCTAGATTTTCAAACTGTATTTCATATTAGTATTAGATAAATATTATAATCTGATGACTTTTAAAAAGAATGAGATAACGACACTAATAACAATAGCAATAATGGCACAAAGTCGACGACGACGACGACGATAATAATCATAAAAATGAAAATAAAATAATACTTCCTATAATAAATAGTTATTAATTATTGTTGATATTTTTTTTACATTTTATTAGTTTTAATAATAAATGAAAAAAAAAATACTTTACATTAATTTTAATTATTTTAAAATGTAACTCGTTGAAAAGACTTTTATATCATATAAGAATTATTAAGTCTCATAAAATTTATTAATGGTATTAAAAAACAAGAAAAAAATATTGTGATTTACTATTGTTTTTTGTGTTTCCTTATCAGATATGAGAATCAAGTACAAAGATAAAAGCGAAACTTTTACAGAAGAACACCTAGTTAGCAAAGACCCATTGGAACAATTCAAAATTTGGCTGGACATTGCATGTAATACTTCTGGAATTAGTGAGCCTAATGCAGTTATTTTAGGCACAGCGACCAAGTAAAAGATATAGAGCTGTTGCTGCATTAATCTAAAGATGGTTAATTAGTTTAATTAATAAATAAAATACATTTTTATTTTTGTAGAGATGGTATACCTTCTGTAAGACCAGTGCTACTAAAAGGTTATGGCTCGGATGGATTCAAGTTCTTCACAAATTATGGAAGTCGAAAAGCTCAGGAGTTGACTGAAAATCCTTACGCTGCTTTAACATTTTTCTGGGAGCCACTTTCCCGTGTGGTAATATTATAATAATTATCAATCGATTGGATGCATAAGCGAATGAATTAATTCTATTGAGTGAAATTATTAGTAGGTCAGAATTGAGGGTATTGCTAAAAAGATATCTGAAGAAGAATCGGAACAATATTTTGATGCTCGTCCATATTCCAATCAAATTGGATCTGTATCTAGTAAACAAAGTACAGTGATTCCCAACAGAGAATTTCTTATAATTAAAGAAAGGGAATCGCAAGAGCAATTTCCTAATAAAGTAAAGAGACCTGATTGGTGGTAAGACTGTAATTTTTATACAATAATTTGTTACACAAGAATACACAGATTAATGATAATTAATTTATGCAGGGGTGGTTACATTGTTATTCCTAACTCTATTGAATTCTGGCAAGGGCAAAGCGATCGACTTCATGATAGAATTAAATTTAGAAGGTTGAAAGCTGGTGAAAAGCCAGACAATTTTCTAGTTCATCAAGGAGATAATGGTTGGGTTTACGAAAGACTTTCTCCTTAAATTTTAAAAACATTTGACGTTGCCAAATTGATAATTTATTATAAATAATTGAAGGCATTTTATGGATTTATAGATTCTATAAATTTTGAATTTTGCATTTAATTGTAATTTCCAAGATTTCTTTTACGCAAAATTTACCAATGGAACTGAGATTTATTTTGCTTTTGCTACTGTAATGCTATATCAAACATCAAAGATTTCTTAGCAATTACTAATAAATGTGGTGTATTGATTCGCCACATAATACATAATTTGATACATGGTTAAAGAGCAAACTGAATTGAAGATAAAATATGTAATCATTATATGTAATTCAATGCCCATAATATTTGATGAAAATAAGTATGTTTTAAAATCTAGCAAATTTAAAATTTTGAAGATTTAATATAATATATATTATGTATAAAAGGAAAGAGTGCTTATCTATTTATTTTCAAATTATTTTAAAAACTTTTTCACTTCAAAGAAATAAATGATCCAAGTACAATTCAAAGACATTTTTGTGTAAATAATTCATTATAGATAAATTTCATCTTGAATTGGCTATACTTGAAGCTATTTAAGTATTAAATATAATATCATAAAATAGTATTAATGGATAATAATTTATTATAAATAAAGCTTGGAATCATGTAACAGGCGCATACGACATCATATCAAACAGATGTGTCAACATAAATAAACATGCGCTTTGATAATTTTAGAAGAAACAAATTTTACATTTAAATTTCAACTGTATATATAAATATAAAATGGTATATAATTTTTTTCGTCGCCTTTTTGTTTAACAAAGAGAGGAAAATTTATATTATTTTGTATGCAGTATATAAAATTGTATGTTATAATGGTTGAAATTAATCAGTAACAAATACATCGGCTCTTTTGTTTTGTTAATTAAAATAATTAAATTTTGTAATTTGTAAAAATGTATTGAATAAAATTTATTTTTAATTATTAAAAATTAATTTAATTATTAATACCATATATATGACAAAATTATTTCATTTTATTATGAACAACTTTTACATCATCATTATTATTATTGTTGAATACCTGAGAATTTGCATTTTGACAGATGTCGAATATATAACAATTGTACTTTCTATCACTTTCATACACACACACACACACACGCCCACTCAAATATCAATTTCTTAATTACATTTATTTTATTGATTTTAAAAATAATTTACTTTAACTTAAAAATATATTTTATCTTAAAAAACTTTAATATAGACTTGATAAAGGTTCACTCATTATAAATAACTCATATTTTAATTTTTATATTTTCTTAAAAAGTATCATAAACGTATTATATATATATATATATATATATATATATATATATATATATGTAACGATATTCATTAATTAAAGTTATGCATCTAATAAATTTGGAAAAATGTATATTGGAAATTTTAATATTTATGTTATGTGTCACGAATTGTTATTTTACTTAATTTCGTTCGTAATATGCGAATAAATATGCACTTTAAAATCTAATAGAAAGTTGCTAAACATAACTTTAAAGAAATTATAGTCCTATTTAATATTCTTAATAGGTTAATTATTTAATTAAGTATACATTTCATTACAATAATACAATTTTTATTTCCTAATCAGACACTTGGATACGGTATAATGTAATACCTGCTCTATCAACCTGAGTTCAGACTCTATAATTAGAATAGTAAAATCAAAAGGCTTCGTACCGTAATTTTCATACAGCGAACATAGAGGTTTGCGCGCGTGTGCGTAAACATTTGAGGTACACACACACACAGACAAACTTGTGTGCACTCGATCAGTAATCTCATCGAAACGAAGCACTTATAATCATCGGGAGAATTAAATAAAAATAATTGCGAATAATACATGCTTGTAAATGTTTTATTTGTTCGGCGTTGTCGTATTAAAAGTATAAGATAATTAAATAATTTAAAATAGGTTATCTGCAAATCAGACGGGTGCAGGACTGCGTGCTTGTCATTTGATAAACATCGTGCAGTTTTCAAACAATGTTTGCGAGAGTGACATTTTTTTGCGCTATTCGATAATAAACTACTTGCAAATATTAAATCATTTTTATCGCGGCATCTTCTGTACCCTTCGACGTAAATACGTAAGAGGAAAACAACAAAAAACAAAGCAAAAAAAGGAAAACAAAAATTTTCAATATCGTAAATTCAGTGGCATTTAAATTAATTATAGATTCGCGATTTGGGTCTTTGTGGTAGTATTTCGTATGGACCATCGGCCATGGTATTAATCGTATATAATTAAACGAAGCTTAAGCGAGAGATTGACATTTAATTGCACTTCTCCATCAGAAAGCCTAGAACCGGGCACGGTCGAACGATGCGCCAAATATCGAGTCAATAACGATAATGACGCTCCAATGAGGGAAAACCCCGCTGAAAATTGATGAAAGTCTGGGCGAATCTGCCCGCAACCAATACAACTTAATACGAAGCACAGCCCTCTCGAATACCGGAAACACGGCTTTAAAGAGTGGCTCATTATCCCGCTATGTATAGGTTCCACTGTACAAAATGGCGGCCCTGGCCCGCGTATTCACTCAGCGGTAAAAGTACAATCCGCGGCTACAACAAAGACGGAGCTACACAATCTCAAATGTACATTGCTGCGCGCGTGTGCATGCACGTATACGCGCGATCGTATTAAAAAAATGTCAGGCCGCGATCGCTTCTGAAGGCGAGGGAGCGAGGGAGCGAGCGAGCGAGCGTGCGAGAGAGAGAGAGAGAGAGGGAGTGGGAGAGAGGGAGCGGGAGAGAGAGG